>JAKSZP010003058.1:0-80067 GCA_022478985.1 Massospora cicadina | reverse complement strand
CCCCCCCCCCCCCGTTGATGAGATGAGGCCCTAATCCCAGTGTTGGGTGGAACAAAGTTATCAGCACACCTCTTCAGATAATTGACCATTGTAGCAATGGGTAGGTCTTGGATAAAGGCGAGAGAGCAGAGTGTTGCAAAGTCCTCAGTAGGACTTGACCGCCTGATGCAGAGCTATCTTGGTATCAAAGTCAATCATGGCCTTAGCACCCAATAGGACTTGAGCCTCCTGGTAGAACTATTTGGTAAATTCTATGATTTTATCATTTCTTAGAAAGAGAATATTTGTGAACTCAGCCTTTCTTGTAGTTAAGCTCTCAGTTTCTAAAGATCGTTAGAACATCCTCCTGTACCTCATCATAAGTGAAGTCAAGGCTAGGATGGGATATTACTAGTTCAATGCTCCGCTGGTCCAGACAATAGATCATTGCTGATGCTTCAGGTGGTCTGGGCACCTCTCATTGCCATCTCAAACCAATATATGAATATGACAATACTGCCTTACTTGTCAGAGGTAGGCTGGTTTTGTGAGCTTGAAGTTGGAAGATTCTGTTTCTCTGAAATAGCCAGCTTTGGAGACTCCATAAGTGGCTAGTCTGAAGATGAGGTTCCATGGGGTAAACGCTTATCCAGGCGTTGGAGTTGGTGGGTAGTTCAACTTCCCTATAGCACTGATTGTAGGTGGAATGGCAGCTATTCTCTCAGGGATATATGCGGTGAGCGTTCTTTCTCCCCTGTGTGGGAAACCAACTGTGTTGGCTTGCTGGTGCTTTTATGCTTCTGGATTCCATAAAGTATTTAGTGTAAATAAAAATGAAGGGGATGGAAGGCGAGTCAGTAGGGCGTACAGCTACCAACCTGAAGGTTGCAGGTTCGATCCCCACCCTTTTCACATCGATTGGGGTGCCAGCTGAAGGAAGCTATTGGCAGTTAGTAGGTATAATAACACGAAAACCTTACCCATGATGTAACCAGAAAATCTGAGTCCCAATCTGGAGGTGAAAAAAACTTTCTATGACAGAGTTGACCCTGCTCAGATTTCATATTGATACTTTCTTTCTCTTCAGTGGTAATGTCCGTCCCCTGGTCAGCTTGCCTCAAATAAATAAATTAAATAAAAAATTAAGCACTAATAAAAGTTTAGTTTTTATATTTTTATTATAAGCATGGGGAAAGAGAAAAGTGAACCCTCAATATCCAACCAATCCTTATTTAAAAAGTATTGAGGGTCAGAAGGAATTCTAATATTAAGTTTGGAACAGCATGTTACCATCCAAATTAGGAAATATGAAAATGTAGCCTATCAAAGCTTGGAATGTTTGCTTCAAGTTGGCTGAACAATAAATTGGGAATTAACATCTTCTTTCCGCTCAGCATAACTTTCTGAGCCAAATTACATGAATTTAAAAAACATATAGTAATTGCCTGTAGTATTTTGCTCCAATTTCATTGGATTCTCCACCAGCTGCTCCAGCGTGGGGCAGCGGTGAAACTTCCCCGCTGTTTTCTGCCTGACAGGAAAACGCGCTAGGACTGGTTCACCCAGTGATTCCAAACATATGGGCCAATTTGTTCCGCCCAAGGACCTGGATGCCCACCTTGCTCATACCCAAGTGGTACCACACTGCCCCCTAGTGCTCCCCTGGAGCAACATGCACTACAGCCTAAGGGGTTGAATATAGGAAACTATTCCCATACCACAACCAAGACATTATTGAAATGGCACATGTGATAATGATACCTGCCAGATTTATTGATTTCCGCCCCTACAAGGGGTATTTTGACCTCAGCTTCACCTGCAAAGCCAACGCTGCCACTGCAGCAACTGTGCCCCTGGTATTCCAGGGCACCCTCTCCTCACAACTCAGACTTGGCTCCCAGCAGACACCACTTTGGTGGTCCAGTTTGCTGGCCTTCCCACCCACCTCCCCCTGAAGTGTTCCACCAGGAGCTGATGGCCAGTTTGGCAGCCTATGACTCCAACCCCATCCTACAGTATGTGGTCCCAAATGGGGCCACATGACTTGCTGGGCCTTTGGCATATGCCATGATAAGCCCTGAATTTAGTAAAATTTGCGGTGGCAATTCTGCCACGCACCATTATTCCCTCAGCTCCCAACCATCCATTTTGGGCCCACGTCAAGGGCAGGTGGACAATCTGTCCATCATGTTTTGAGTTAGACACCAAAAACACAAATGCCCCTACTTAACTACATCAGATGGATTGGATGACTCATCTGCGACTTCCAATATGATGCCCACCCTGTACAATTTCAGGTATGGGGAACAATCCTACCTCCTCCACCACCAAAGCCTGTTGCTGCAGCTGCACCTGCAGCCACCAATCAGCCTCCTCCCCACCCCAATGCCATAAATAATCCCTCCAATCGAACATCAGATTGGATCCCAGTTTGATCCCATATGTCCACAAACGAATTGAACAGACCTCAACTGTACGCTGATTCCCCAATCCAATTTAACCAAAACACATGGGAATTATTGGATGAAATTGACAAATCAGTTAATGTCATTGAAGAACTGTCGCTGCAAGTTGAGTGGATTTGTAATGCATAATGGGATGCAAAATTCTTGCCTTGTAAATATGTCCCACAGCCAAAGGCCAAATCAATCTACAGCGACCACCAGCTTGCAGTAGAAGCAGCCGCCACACCAGATTGCCATCTACTCCGTAAAGCTGCCGCCAAATAATTTGGCTGCACTCACAGGAGGAATTCCACCTCCCATTATTCCCAAAGATCTTACTGCACAAAGTAAGATCAACATAAAAACTTTACACAAAAACGTCACTGAAGCCATCCAGAACGTGGTAACAGTAGCACGGAATCCAAAAGCAAAAATAACTCAAACCAACATTGACACATTTGTTAATTAAAACTCTTTATAACCGCTCAAAGTCACTTTTGAGCGATTTTAAATTTAAGTTTATTTATCCACAGCCATCTGCCCAAACCTATTCTTTGATGTCCTTGGCTCTGCCGCCTGCCACCCCAGTGGGGGCAGCAGTGCACCCCCACCTAGCGTTTTCCGCCCTGCAGGCAAGCGCGTTTGGATGGGCTCAAACAGCCCACCCACTGCTTCCAACCGTTTTGTCCCCCCACGGGACTTAGCGCTCCACCTGGCGCGCGTCCACCCTTCTCGCCCCCATCCTCTCGCCCTCCCTCGCTCTGCTATTCGCTATTGCCTCAGAGTGGACTATGGGCATTTGTTCCCATACGCTGATAAGGCGATTATTGACCTAGCCACTACAGCCTTTGCGCCAGCTGGCTTTATAGACTTCCGCCCTTTTAAGGGCTACTTTGACGTTAGGTTCCAATCTGAGGAGGATGCTGAAGCGGCAGCACAAACTCCTCTAATTTATAAAAAAACCCCACTCCCACAGCCCGTACTCGCCTCCCTTCAGACACCATGCTAGTGGTATCCTTTGCAAATCTCCCATCCCACCTTCCACCCCAGGTTTTGTATGACCAGTTGGTCGCGGGGCTCATGGCTTATGGCACTCAGCCCAGCCTCATCTTTGCCATTCCATCTGGTGCAGAACGCCTTGCTGCTCCTCGTGCAACAGCCACCATCATACCACACCACCCTACAATAGCCCAACAAATCCCATCCCGCGCTAGTGTGGCTGCAGCGCCTGATCATTTCTTTTGGGCTCAGGTCGATAATGGTAGGCAGATTTGTTCCCTCTGCTTTGGCCTCGACCATGCAAAAAGAGCGTGCCCTAAGGCCAAATCCGCTGCTGCGGCTTCTGAGCCCCCTCTGAGGTTCAGTATGGGGCGCTTTGCTGCCCCCTCCCACCCTCCAGTCTCGTTCAGTAGGCCCACATGGAAAATCAGCCCCCCCAAAACCTCCATCCTCACTCTCCCACCTAAATCTACGCCAGCAAATCAGATCAATGCTTGGACCACCATTCGCACCCAAGCAGCTGCCCATTTGCCCAATCCCACCCACTCAAATTTAAACGCCACTATTCCAGTGAACCAAAATCCATGGGATCTATTGGCTGAAACTGACGAATCAGGTAATGTCCTCATTAGTAAGCATACAGGTCAACCTCTCTGCCATGGCGATTATGGGTTGGGCAGAATTTTTCCTTCCTGACTTCAATGAAACCCCTAACCCTCGCCATTTTGCTCCTCTACCCAATACAGCCCCCTTCCAAAGTGACCACCAGCTCGCCTTAGCTGCGGTGGCCTCTCCTCATTACCCAAAACTACGCACCGCGGTGGCCCAGTCAGTGGCTCAGCTCCAGCATGGCCTGCCTACCATCTTCTTCCCCCCAACTTCCCCTGAATCTCCCTGCAGTGACATCTCAAAACTATTTGATGATGCTGAAATCGCTGTTATGAATGTCACAACGCTTGCTTCATTCAACCCCTCAGCCAAAATCACCCGCCACAGTATCTCCCTTTTCACCCAACTTCCTGAAGCCCGCAAAGAAGCTGAAGTTCTCCTCGCAGCTTTTGTTGAAACACTTTCCCATCATTATCTTGATGCAGAAGTGAAAAACTCCTACTACGCTGACCTCAGTTCCCACTATGCAGATGCCCCAACGCCCTGGCTCTCTGCTCTGATCCGGTACTGTAACCAACACCCCTTGATTGAGGTGGGTCTTTCTGAAAACCAGCCCCCCGACCCCTCCTCACCCTCTGCCATGGTGGGTTAAGCAGTTTCTGCTTCCCACCTGGTTAGTAGTTTGTTTTGCCGTTTTGAGTGTTGTGATCGGTACTGTCCATCCTTGGGCTGGCGTACCTCAAATAAATTGAAAACATTGACACATTTGTTAAATTCCCAGACGCCCGCCTCAAAGATGAAGATGCTTTGAGCAAATACATCGTTGGCATTATGATGGCTGGCAACTACTCAGAAGTTCCAATCAAGGATTTGAACCCTATACCGCCAATGCCCCCACACCCTTACTATCCACCTTAACACGCACCCTACTATGGGATGAGATGGATGCAGCTGAAGACGAGCCCCCTAATCCCCCTCCCCATCTACCATGGAGGGATAGCAGTATTCACTACCCACCTGGTTGGATATTTGTTAGGTATGATTCAATCAATCCATCCATTTTGGGCGTTTTGTCTGAATCATTAGATTTTACTATAATTATAGTTTTAGTTCAGTAATGTCTGTCCCCTGGTCAGCTTACCTCAGTTAAATAAATAAATGGGGAATTAAAAGCTGGAAATATGTACCCATGCAGTAATTCTTTAATGAGCTCAGCCAATCTTCATTAGGGAAAGATATATTTTACCTTGGCCCCTGCCACGCTTATAAAAAGGGGGTCCCTACATAGGTGTGTGAAGGGACCTGGTTGTGGCTGGGGAGTACCATTCAATGGACGCCCCAGGGCCCACGGCATGGTCAGATTAGTCTGAATGCTCGATTTTATAGTTTTTGCCCAAGTAGTATTTTAAATCATGTTATTCTGATTAGTGGGGTTCCACTGAGAACTGACCAGGGCATTTTAGTTGATGTAATCATTATTATTGTTGACATTGTTCTTTAGTTCATTAAAAAATCGTAAATAGCTGACATTTCCCCTTTTTGGCTGATTTCAACTCTGGACATTCTTCCTTTGTAGCTGAGAGGGCAAATGTCCAACATCACCCCCCTCAAGAATGTTGGGGGGAGAATAAAGCCATAGGAAGTGGCCATGTACTTGATTAATAATGATCCCAGTAGCCAGAGATTTTATGGAATACTCATTACCTCTTTTATAGGTGATGGTGAAAGGGCCCTTCCAAACGAATCCAAGCTTTTCACTTCTAAGATAGATGCAGTTATGGTAGTACACAGTGCATTCAAAAAGTTCTGGGACTAACGTTTTAAAGAAACAACTTTACAAATAAATAAACTTTCTTTTATCATAATTTAACATACAACCTTTCCTTCTCTATACATATTTATATTGCTAAAACAATTGTTAAAAGGTATGCACATAGTTCCTATTTTGTATAGCCATGTTTAAACCAGCTGTCACATTCTTCTGAATTTTCTCTACTTTATCAAAAGGATGAACCTTCAGTGCCACCTTCAGATTATAATTATCCACCCTATTCACCAGATTTGGCTCTGTCTGACTTCTTTCTGTTCTCTAATCTGAAGGTGGCACTGAAGGTTCATCCTTTTGATAAAGTAGAGACAATTTAGAAGAATGTGACAGCTGGTTTAAACATGGCTATAAAAATAGGAACTATGTGCATACCTTTTAACAATTGTTTTAGCAATATAAATATGTATAGAGAGGGAAAGGTTGTATGTTAAATTATGATAAAAGAAAGTTTATTTATTTGTAAATTTGTGTCTTTAAAACGTTAGTCCAAGAACTTTTTGAAAGTACTGTGTTTAATACCATATCAGATACTTGGAATGTTGGTAGGGGGTTCTGAGCTCATTGGCCGCCTGCCCTTCTTTAGTCACCGTTTTTGCTAAATTGGTTATAGCCTCAATTTGGAGTTGAATGATGCGCTGAGCTAATCTTCTCATGACCTTCTCAAGTTCCTCAACTCTAGAGGAGAATACATCTTTGACTAAGAGAGCAGGTATTCCTGGTTCCCGCCTGATGAGATTTCACCAAATTCGCTTATATCCAAAAAATCCCCTTCCTCAATCCCCCTGACATCATTGGAAGGAGCGAGCAATCTATCACAATCTATTAAAGTTAATGATCAATTGGATCCCGATCAACTGATTGAATATTTAATCGCGCAGAGATTAATTCACTCTGATAGATTATGAACCATAAAAAATTGCCTATAAATATTTCCTCTTTTCAAAAATAAAAAGCAGGTCAATTCATAACCTATATTTCCATTTAATTTTAGTACAGTTTTGGAGAATCCTCTCAGTGTAACTTCAAGGTTAAACCTGCCCCATTAGAAGTTCAATTCAAAACTTCAAGAGTGGTGCTCACTACAGGGGCTCTCTGAGTTACGCACCAGTGACCACGTCTATCACTATGGATTCTCAATTTTTGCCTGACGAGGCTCAAGATCAAGAGCAAGGCAGTATTTTACGATGGTTCCCTTCAATTGGAGCCCAAATCCCAAGATTACCCTCCACGTTGGAATTTTGGGCCAACTTGGAATTCTATAATCCTAACTTAAGTTTCGCCTCAGACTTTCAAATTCCACCTGAGGCCTTGCAAAATATCATCAATCAATTAATTGAAGGGGCTCCAATCCCTGTAATACATTCTACCTGATCTCAATCAAATGTAGTACCTTCTATATTGTGAGAAGTGCTGCAAACCTCTCAAATGCCAGGGATTGGCTCCAAACAATATCTACAACAACTTGTACATCCTACATTATACCACTTGCTACCTGTAGTTGGAATGCACCATCATGGGATGCTCAAATTACTAAATGGACTCCAATCCTTGAATAATTATATTTTTTGAGTTTTTCAAGTCAGCCTCCAAGTTTAGCTGAGATAATTGTGATGCTATAATTAATAATTTGAACTTCCCTCAACAAAGTACAACAGCAGCTCATTCAGTTTTATCATGGGATATCAAATTTTATTGATGTACAGTTCCCAAAAACGGTTCAAGAGATCCAGAAGGAATGGAGAGAGGGTGTTGGGATTTTTTCCCATATTCCCAGCCTGCTAGATTACCTGGTATCACTAGGGGAAAAATTCCCTAAGGCGAAGTGAATTGGAAATCAGTTGACCCAAATTTTGGAGGAACTACGTTTGGGGGATTTTAGGATATTTATCTGGTTGTATCCATCGGGGATTAATCCAGATGAATACTTAATATCTCATCAGGCGGAAGGGCCAACGAAATAAGGGCATCTGATAGTAATTAACTATCAGGTGTACTAATTGGGATCGGTTGGGTTTCATCACTGACTGATTGAGAATGTTTAATGAGTTGCGAGGCGAGTGATGCCACCTGCAACTAGTGAATTGATTGGTTGCTAGCCAATTATGGATGATTTGCTTGGATTGAGAGGAAAACGTTAAGGATACGTTTCTGACTCTTTTCATTTCAGGTCCTGAGGATGTCTAACGTCAGAATCCTAGTCAGGATGGGGAAGACCATCGCTGCCAAGATGAGGAAGGGTGATTCAATGGCAACGGCTGCCATTTCATCGAAAGAGGTGTCAACCAAGGGTTAGACAGCTGAATCCCCTATAAACTCCCTAGAATTCACTATAATAAAAAAAGACTAAAAACTCAAAAGTAGTAGTACAGTAGTAAAGTAGTATAGTAGTAAAACACTCAAGTATTACACTGGAAAATACTCACTGATTGATACAAGTCTATGGTCAGGAAAGAACTGTTAAAGAACCTTATTAGTTTGACTGTAGATTTGGTAATAGTTAGACTATCAGCATCTAGCATGAAGATTCCATCTCAAGGATATTATTGCAGAAGGCAATAATTGGTAGACTCTCAGAGAAGAGTAGAGATCTGAGCGGGGATCTAGAGATGAAGGGAATCAGCTAAGGGATTGCTTCTGACTGTGTGTTGGGCTGAAGGGACTGTCATCAGAGGATCTTAATGAAGATTGAGTGGACAGAATTTTAGGGAACAAATCCTTAAGAGTGCGATATTCAGTATTATTGGAAATACCGGCCAAAGCGTTGGGCCTGAAGATAATTCTAACTCAACTATGGATAATAGTCACCATACTATTATCAGATTATATATATTCTTATAATGCGAGGCTTATGAGGAAATCAAACCTGTGCAGTAATAAGTTTATAGGGGTTATTGGCCAAAATTAATCAGGAAACCTATAAATTTTTACAAGTTGGTGCTCACTACAGGGGTAGTTAAGTAGAAGAATTAATCCAGAATGTCATACAAAGAAGAGATGCATAGGTTGTGGACTGAGATTGCCACAGTGAACCAGAACACTTTAAACTCTGCAGAACACCGGGAGTTTGCAGCCTTAGGAAATGAGTAACCAAGATGGAGGAAGGTTTTGACAATGTAGCCAACTTCAGGAATGAGTTACTTGGCAAAGTAAACTCATTAAAGAAGAAAGAAGGAGACCTCATCCGAGAGGTCCTATTTCTGAAAATGGGACGTGAAGTGGATCACGTTCATTTGAGAAGATTTGGTGTGGACATTGAGAAGTTATTGAAAGAAATAGAGAAATTGAAAGCACACAGAATTGCAAGCGAGTCTGACGTGGTCAATGATGCTGAAGAAGGGAGTCTTGAAATGATACTTGGGAAGATAAATACCCCAAGAAATATGCTACCCACATTCAATGCTATTTTGTAGATGATGCCCGATGACACTCTGCAAGTAAACTGAGTAGCCAACCTGAGAGAGTCGGCCCAAACTGACTCAGAGGAATTTAGGGCAACCCCTAAATTGCCTACATTCCATCAGGATAACGCCCCAGCATTTTTATGACTATTTGACATGACCATGAATGGATACGGGGATCATCAGAAGGCGTTGACAGTCATGAACTGCCTAAACACGGATTTCCAGAATCTGGTGTTACCCCACCTGGAGGGGGACAGCTGGTCTTATGCTGAGGCTAAGGCAGCAATAATGAAGGAATTTGGCAGTCTAACCCGCATGTCAAAATGCAAGCAAGACTTTATGGGAATTCAATTCCATAAAGATGAGTCTCTTGCAAGCTTTGCAGATCGATTCTACCAGGAATCACAGATTCTGGCCAGAGCGAAGGTGTTAGATGACTTTGATGCAAGAATTGCCTTGCAAGTGGCCCTTCGGCCCTATCGCGATTTGCATCAAATGATGTCTACTGTATTTGCAACTGAGATAACTACCTCGCAAAAGGTAGACAATTTGAAGATTTTGGGAGCAACGTTTGATGCTCCTAATAGAAGCTTCAAGTCAAATCTGGTCCAAAGTTCGAATCCCATGAAGGGAGGTGAAGGAGCAAAGGAGACTTTTAACTGAACTGTGCTGGGGAATAAGCCCAAGGATTACAATCGGTTAAACAAGAACGAAAAGGTCTGCTTTCAGTGTGGCGGGAAAGGGCATTTCGCCGCACACTGCAAAAAGCTGAAGGATCAAGTTAATATGGTCCAGGCTAAGGAAATAGCAGCCACCAAGGATTCAGGAAAAGGTCCCACTGTTTAGACAAGGAACAGTCTAGGACGGCGGAGAACACTGTTCCTCCCAATGTGATGAATGAAGAAATAGATATCAGAAATCTGTTCGTGGATGATGAGCAGGATCCAATATATCAAGTGATCAACATGGGCATGAACGCCATGACCAGAGCTGGGGCGAAGAAGATTGACCCCGAGGTAGTTTAGGAGGTTTCCTGGCCATATGCCCAACAACTGGTGGAGAAGATTTGGACCGCTGAGGATCCTGATGAGTTAACCAATGTTCGCTTAGATGAGGCCAACCTGTCAATTCCCCTTAGCGTGATTAAGAATTCGTTTCCTTAATTATCAGCGCAGATCATTAATACCCTAGATTTGGCTAATAACGCTGCAATTCACTCAGTAAATACCCTATTACAATACACCAAGTGTACATATATAGATATTCAGGTGATTTGAGTAAGGATATGGGTAATAGTCAACAGCAGAGCGCCCGTTAACATTGTGTTGACCAAGCTGGTGAAGAAGATAAAGATCTCCCCAGACTTGGAACACAAGAAGGAATATGGAACAGCTGGGCCAAACACCACCGTTTCCTGTGGAGCATATACTGCGCTGCCACTATGATTCGGGTCATTGGTGGTATCCACACCAGCAATACTTTTGGCGAATCAAAACTATGATATCCTGATTGGAACAGAGTTTCTGCAAAAATACGGAGTAAATGTAACTTCAAGGATAGTACATTGACCATCCTGGGTCAGATGTTACCATTAGTATATCAAAGGAATGGTGAAGTTCCATTGAACTGGAGAATTTTTTCATTAACCTGATATACAATGACGGCATTGTACTGATTCAGTACCAATTAGTTGGTAGAAAGCGGTGGGAGATGTCAGCCAAGATCCTAGAGAACCGGGGAATTCCTTTGCAGATCAAGAAAGAAGAAACCATACTGCCCAGATTGCAGATGATAGTCAACACAGGGTTGACTCTAGAGATTCTGGAGTTGTTGTTTAGAAAAGTTGGAAGCCCCTGGAAGAAGTCCAGAGTGGAGCCTTGGGTGGCTCCTGGGATAATTATGCTGGGCCATGGAGAAATATGAGTTCTCTTGGCGAATTTAAGCGAAAAACCAATGAAGATTAAGAAAAATCAAATCATTGCATTTGTTCATTTAATCCTGATGGCAGAATTGAGACGATTCCATGATTTTGGATCTCTTTAGGAAATGGGATTACTGGCCAGAGCAGCCAACAGCATCAACCTATTAGTTGATTGAGAGCAGCTCGCAGATCTGCTGGAAGGGCAGAAGGAGGAGGCGCTCAAATTATTCAAGAGATATTGGGAAATATTTGCTCAGGATGATCACGATTTGGGATGCATGCAAGGTGTAATTCACAAAGTTGACACCGGAGAAAATAAACCAATAAGAATGAGACTGATCCAAAGATTGAAAGCCTTAGAAGCGGTAGTGGAAGATGAGATCAGCAAAGTAGTAAAGCATGGGCTTCTAGTTCCATCGTCAAGTCCCTGGGCAAGCCCAATTTTGATGGTAAAAAAAAAGATGTATCAAATCGGGTAGTGATTGACTATCAGAGGCTGAATAAAAGTACAAAGAAGGATTCATATCCCCTACCAAGGATCAACAATGTACTAGACTGATTAGGAGAAGCGAGTATTTCTCCGCGATGGACCTAATCTCAGGATACTGGCAGATTGACTTGCCAGCAGAAGACCAGGAAAATGTGCTATTATCACCGCACAGGGGTTATACCAGCTGACTAGGATGCCCCAGGGTCTCTGTAATGCACCTGCGACATTCCAGAGGGCCATGGATACGGTATTAAGCGACCTGAAGTTGTCATGCATCTTGGTATGTATGGATGATATAAACGTGTTCAGTAGGACGTTTACTGATCACCTTCAGCACTTGGAGGAAGTGTTTAAGAGACTGTCCGTGGCTAACTTGAAGATTAAGCCATGGAAGTGCCACTTCTTCAAGAAGGAGCTTGAATACCTGGGATTTGTGATCAATGCAAATGGTTTGCAGCCGCAACCCCAGAAAATAACAGCTATTGAAAAGATGGCTGTGCTGAAGAGTGTCTGAGACATCCAAGTATTCCTTGGGATGGTCAGATACTATAGAAGATTTATTCAGGACTTCGCCCAAATAGCTGAGCCTTTATTCCATTTATTAAAGGATCCAAAAAAAGGATTCATATGGAATGAAGAGGCTCAGGATTCCTTTGATGAGTTACGCCGGTACCTGATAAATTTGCCAGTTTTGAAATATCCGAATTTTGATCAGGAGTTTATCATTCAAACCAATGCTTTGTTGACGGCGATCAGCGTCATATTGAGCCAAGTAGATGAACTTGGGGATGAACATCCGGTGGTGTATGTGAGCCGGACACTCTCTGCCACAGAGAGGAATTACACCATAACTGAGCGTGAATGCCTTGCAGTCATTTATGCCTGTAAACAGTTTCAGGTGTATGTCCATGGAACGCACTTTAAGGTGGTAATGGACCACTCTTTGTTGCATTGGCTGCACAATCTGAGGGTACCTGAAGGACAACTGGCCCAATGGGCACTCAAACTTCAGGCTTATGATTATGAGATAGTCCACCGAGTGGGGGCTTCTCACCAAAACGTGGATGGCTTATCACGGTTACCAATGGTCCAGTTGGTATATCTGCAGGCGGATGAGTTATTCCAGAGAATGGTCGAAGGAAGAATTGAGGATGAGCCTTGAGAAATCCAAAGTGCACTTCAAAAAGTGGTGGAAAACACTGAGACCATGGATGGACAAGTATTCAAGATGATAAATGGGAAACAGCTATTATTCCCAAAACTGTCAGAGAGAGCAGCGATCATTCAAGCTGCTCATAAGGTTATCAGGCATGGAGGCCTGAGAAAAACAACTGACCATATTTGCCAGTATTATTACTGGGAATCAAATAATTATGATGTTGCGGACCATCTGGCTTGTAGTGTGGAATGCCAACTGCATAAACCACACAAGAATACAACTGGATACTGACTAGTCCGACCTGGATTTTCATGGCACACGGTATCTATTGATGTGATGGGACTGTTGGCAATGAGTACAGGAGGAGTGAAATACATCATATTAGCCATTGATCATCTGACAATATGGGTCAAAATGAAAGCATTAAACCGAGTTGATGCTACCAGTACTGAGATTCATCCTGGACTAAGTAGTATACCGGCATGGGTGTCCACAAGTTATACTGAGTGATAATAGGACCAACTTCACATCCCATGTGATCCTGAGGCTAAATAAAATAATGGGGATCTGGGGAGTCATGTCAGTACCATATCAGCTGGAGACGAATGGACTGGTAGAATGGGTCAATGGGATGCTGGCCACGATGCTGAGGAAGCTAGTCACAGGGAGAACTTCCGTGTGGGGAACGTACCTGAGTTTGGTGACATTTGCCTACAACATTAGTTATCATATGGTGACGGGAAAGATGCCATTTGGATTACTTTATGGAAGGAAGGCCGCATTACCACCAATATTATATTCAGTAGTAGAGCCTACGTCAGGGATGAGTACCAAATAATACCTGAACTGACTTATGAGTATCCTGATCAATATGCAATTGCAAGCATTTGATACTACCTTAAAGAAAAGGATATAAGCAAAATTGATGGATGATAAAAACTGACCGCCATTAGAAGAATATTGAATAGGAGAAAGAGTTGCCTATTGCAATATTCATGGTTTCAGACAAAGAAACAAGTCGGATGCACTATGGTCAGGTCCATTTGAAGTAATCACCAAGATGGCGACCAATGCTTATTCCATCAAGAATCTCTTGGATGGAAGAGTAGTAAATTGAGTCCACACTAAATATTTAAAGCAATAGATTGAAGAAAAAAATAAAAAAAGAGTTCCCAAAGGACCGATGAACCATTAAGTTGGTCATGTCCTAACGATTAGGTCAAGTCCAAAAAAAGGACCTCTGAACCAATCTAGATGGTTAAGTCTAAAAAAGGACCTCTGAACCATAGAAAACTGGTAGGTTTAAGTGCCCAGGATCCAGTTTGGGGAAAATATGGACCTCTGAACTAAAACAAGGTCAAGTCCCATAGAAAAAAACTTTTAAAAAAGATATTGGGAAAAAAATAATATATAATATATATATATGTAAAAAGCGTAGATAAGAAAAAAGAAGCCAATATATTTTTTATAAAATTCTTATTTTTTAATTTTAATTGTCCTCAGTGTGGGGATGACTCTGCCTATGTTGCCTCTTAGGGGAGAGAGGATGGATCACAGTAGGGAGGAATAGTCCATTGAAATCATTATGCGATTGGACACTTGCAAGGGCAAGTCCTACTCAAAACCACATTTGTTGAGCAGACGCCGAGCCCTAAGAAAATGTGGCTAGGGGAAGAGAAATAGATATTTTGGAAGATGCCAATCGTGAAACCCCAGAGCATGGTGGAAAACAGCAATAAAGGAAGAGGCAATCAGCAAATAACCCTGAGTAATCCCAATAAGGCACCGGCGCTGGAAGATTTGTCTTAAGTGCCTGCCAAAGGGCCTCATCAAGAACGCCAGACATGTGAGCTGTCAGCGAAGAAGGAATACTCAAGGGAGATTGTTGAATCATACCCCCAATTAGCACCATCAATGGAAGATAGCAATGGGAAGCTCCAGAGAAGAGGTAGTCATGTAACAAATGGATTGCATCCTGTAAACAATGACTACGAGCTTTGCAGAAGCTGAAGCTGAATGACTGATGAAAGTCAGGTGAGGCTGGGAGCTTCGTTGACCAACTTCGAAGAACTTGGCTGGCAAAGTGGAGAGCATAAGTGTCAGTATCCCGATCCAGAAGGTTGTCCAGATCTGAGGGATTCAGCACTAATGACAATGCCTTGGTGACTTGCACGCAAAGTTCAGCATAGTGGAGCTTGGTATGAATTCTGTTCCTGATTGTGAGCTCAGAAACCAATACAGCGGGTTTGTAGAATTGACCAAGCTGGAAGAGGAACTCAGGGAGCAAATCTGACCCAGCCAGGAACGAACGATCTGGAGCAGTTGGCATAACCTCCAGAGCATTGACAATGATGTTTGGAGCCTCAGTGAAAGGAGCCAAATCCAGAAGGGTTTTGAAGTCCAACTCGGTGATTGACTGCAAGGGAAGAGTCAGCTGAGAGTTATTCGAAATGATGGCATGCCTGGTTTTGATGGGATTGGATACTGTTTCCATTAACTTGATGGAAGGACTAGCTGCTTGTGCCAGGCTAGGCGTATGAGTCCTGGAAGGACCATAGAAGAGGGTCTGCTGAGCATCCCAACTCATCGCTGAAAGAGGTGGAGGTCTGAATTGGATAGACTGTTAAGAAGCTGTTGGTAGCGAGACTCCAAGTTCACCATATGAGCAGGACAGAGGGGGGATGTCAGACTGATATAGAAGTAGATATTATTCACCCTAAACTCCATTAGGCTCCAATTTTGGGAAACTAATTTCATAAAATTAATGAAATAAGCTTTCCAAGGGAAGAATGACTTACAGCCAAGAGGTTATAAATGAAATAACAAAGGCAAGTATAAATGAGCATTCTTAATTAAGCCATGAGACAAATATTGATGGCAAGAGTCTCCTGTCTAGGATGAGGAGAGAATCAGGAATTCTAGGATGCCAGACTGAGAAACCTGAATATGACAGCGGGTCATATACCCTGATGGGGGAAAAACCAGATCCTGGGAAAAAGATCATCATTAGTAAATTGATCGCCTGGCATGACAAGAGGTCATGGGGACCGCGCTCTGAGTAGGTGGTAGTGAGGAGGAAGAGGAGGAATGCCATATGCCAAAGGTCATCCCAAGCAGCGTTGAGTATTGATGAAGTACTCCACTTGAACCAATGAAGTATTTGACCAGGTGTCTGAAGCGGTGTTTCCATGCCCAGTCCTTTTCTCGCTGGAAATCTAGGCAAGAGGGATGTGTTGGGATTTTTGCCCATATTCCCAGCCTGCTAGATTACCTGGTATCACTAGGGGAAAAATTCCCTAAGGCGAAGTGAATTGGAAATCAGTTGACCTGAATTTTGGAGGAACTACGTTCAGGGGATTTTAGAATATTTATCTGGTCATATCCATTGGGGATCAATCCAGATGAATACTTAATATCTCATCAGGCGGAAGGGCCAACGAAATAAGGGCATCTGATAGTAATTAACTATCAGGTGTACTAATTGGGATCGGTCAGGTTTCATCACTGACTGATTGGGAATGTTTAATGAGTTGCGAGGTGAGTGATGCCACCTGCAACTAGCGAATTGATTGGTTGCTAGCCAATTATGGATGATTTGCTTGGATTGAGAGGAAAACGTTAAGGATACGTTTCTGACTCTTTTCATTTTCAGGTCTCAAGGATGTCTAACATCAGAATCCTAGTCAGGATGGGGAAGACCATCGCTGCTGAGATGAGGAAGGGTGATTCAATGGCAACGGCTGCCATTTCATTGAAAGAGGTGTCAACCAAGGGTTAGACAGCTGAAATCCCTATAAATTCCCTAGAATTCACTATAATAAAAAAAGACTAAAAACTCAAAAGTAGTAGTACAGTAGTAAAGTAGTATAGTAGTAAAAAACTCAAGTATTACACTGGAAATACTCACTGATTGACACAAGTCTACAGTCAGGAAAGAACTGTTAAAGAACCTTATTAGTTTGACTGTAGATTTGGTAATAGTTAGACTATCAGCATCTAGCATGAAGATTCCATCACAAGGATATTATTGCAGAAGGCAATAATTGGTAGACTCTCAGAGAAGAGTAGAGATCTGAGCGGGGATCTAGAGATGAAGGGAATCACAGCTAAGGGATTGCTGCCAACTGTGTGTTGGGCTGAAGGGACTGTCATCAGAGGATCTTAACAAAGATCGAGTGGACACAATTTTAGGGAACGAATCCTCAAGAGTGTAATATTCAGTATTATCAGAAATACCACTGAAGCGTTGGGCCTGAAGATAATTCTAACTCAATTATGGATAATAGTTGCCATATTATTATTGGATTATATATATTCTTACAATGCGAGGCGCACAAGGAAAACAAACCTGTGCAGTAATAAGTTTATAGGGGTTATTGGCCAAAACTAATCAGGAAACCTATAAATTTTTACAGAGGGTGTTTCCCAACTCTCTGAGCGTAGTCAATCAATGGAGGAAGAAATTAGAACCCTTCTTTTTCAATTGGAACAATTGTACTCAGGAATTCAGTTCCAGGTCAATGAAGTAGAGAAAACCTCTGGAAATATGGGTCCTTCTGGGGTAGAAGGACCTCAAGGGCCACCTGGAGGTGTAGGGCCTCGTGGACCTCCTGGAGTTGATGGGCCCCATGGACCCCCAGGTGCAGATGGACCTCGTGGACCTCCAGGCGCTGATGGTAATTCAGGATCTTATCAGCAAATTAACTCTCTCATGAACATGATGACCCACTTATGTGAACAATTCTCTAATGTGGCCAAAGAATGCAACCTAACCCCTGATGAGGTACCAATTGACCCCCTTTTACTCTGCAGTCCTTGTCCAATGAATTGATCAATTTGGGAAAGTGGGCCAAGGACACTGATATCTTATTACATGCTTGTGAATCAAAAGGGAATTGCTCCAAGCAAAAATCGAGACTCTGGAACTCAAGTACAATGCACAACAGGAACATATTTTTAAGCTATCTCGCCAACTAGATGAAAATTTAGGGCATGCAGACCTGAATCGAGTGATTAACAAAATTTAGATGGAAGCTGTTGGACCTTACCCTCAATTTTCTTCTCAAGCTTCAGATTCTGCCACTTATGTGTCTACTCAATCTGAACAACCTGGAGTGCATGTTTTGACTACCAATGCTCCCATGAGTTTCAAGCCGTTATCAAGGACAAATACTCCCCAGGGGAAGGCAGCAATATCGCCTTTCTATATCTGTATGAAAAGGCATTAAGTGAGGCCACGGATCACCAAAAGATAAATTACTTGCCTAATTGCCTTACTCAATTGGCTCAAGATATTATGGTTCCCCACTTAATAACTTGCTCTACTTGGGCTCAAGTCAAAGAAGCATTGATCAAAGAATTTGGAAGTTAGCAGACCCTATCTTCACAAAAACAGGCCTTTATGGGTATACAGCCCCACCAAAAAAATTTATTAAGGACTTTGCTCATTGGTTCTAATGGGAAGCTCAAACTCTTGTAGCCTGTGGTCAGTTAAACTTGGACGATGCAATAACTGCAGTTCTGTCAGCCTTTACTACTAGGATGCAAATGCAAGTTTATCTGATCAGTGTCAAAAAGAAGTTCCAAAGTATTTTGGATATTAAGGAGGCCTTATTGGAGTTACCCCCTCAATTCTCCAAAAAATCCCAAGTTTATGAGTCTCCTAGACCTGTCAGCCCAAAGTCTTTGCCATGCCTGAGAACACTAGAGCGATCCAGCATGATTACTGTCATCACTACTTTCATACTGAGGATCGTTGTTTTAAAAAGGAAGCAGATGAAAAAAAGAAAAGAGATAAGACCAATAAGATTTTTCACCTTGATAATATGTGAGTGCGCAGCAAGAGCATCAAAGTTCAATTGAGTGTAATAAAAATGACCATTCTTCTTATTCCTTGCCCTCCTTATTGGCATTATCCTCTCAGTTTGGAAGCACCATTACCTGGATTAATTTCCGAGTAAATCAAATCAATGCCAAGGCTATCATAGATACTGGATCCCTGGTGAACGTTGTCTCCTCCAAATTGTTTAGACGGATCAAATTAACCCCTAATATTTCTCATTATGAATAATATGGCACCACCAGCCCTCAAAGTACTTGGTCTATTGGAGCTTTTTCATCCCTTTCTCTGAAAATTGGGAAATTAACCTTTAACATTCCAGCAATTGTGCTCGATATTTTGAGTTATGACCTACTCCTGGGAACTCAATTTTTATGAGAATTTGATGGAATTATTAATTACCCTGATTTGTTGTTGTCTCTCTTGGGGTATCGAGTTCCCTTACTTTTATCTGATCATGCTTCCACTTGACATTAGTTATGTCTGCTAGAAGGAACTAAAAGGTCTTATTCACTTCAGTATCAGGTTGAAGATCCTCATGTAAAATTACCTCCTACCATGGCTGATACTGAAGAGGGAATGCCTATTTTATCTCCTGAAAAATTAGTTATTCCACTAAAATAAGTGATCATTAATACTTCTTTGCACTTTTTGATTCCCAAGGGGCATTTGCTACAAGTCCAGGGCACTGTCAATCCTTCTGCCAAAGAACTCTTGCCTTGTCCTGGAATATTAGATTATTCTTATTCAGGCTCTTTATCTGTCTTACTAGCGAACCTTACTGATGTGCCAAACTGGTAGATTGAGAGCGCCCAATTGCTTATGTCAAGCTGTTACCCTTATCTTGTATCTATGATGTTAAACCCTTTGGGAGTTTACAAGACTTTGGATTGAGAGTGATCAGTAAATCCTTACTGTGGGACCTGCTATTGGGAAACATCTCTTTAAGGAATAGGAGAAAGTAGTGCTTCAATTATTGGATGTATAATCTGAAATTTTTGCTAGGCACACTTACGTTTTGGGAAGATGAAAGGTGTAGTGCACATTGTTGAAACTGGTGAACACCTTCCTATCCGTGCAAAGCCCTATCATAAATCAAAAGTAGAAAAAGCCCAGGTTACTAAGGAGTTGAATCAATTGCTGGAGGCTAGATTGTTAAAACCCTCCAATAGTCCCTGGGCATCCCCATTGTTGTTGGTCAAGAAGAAAGATGGTTCTCATCGAGTCGTGATGGATTATCATTAATTGAATGCTATTACCCAACAGGACTGTTATCCCTTAACTAGGATTGATGATTCTCTTAGACTGTTGGCTGGATCCACCTATTTTTTGGCCATGTACTTAGCCAGTGGATATTGGCAAATCGAATTGTCTCCAGAAGATTGTGCCAAGTGTGCTCTGATATTGAGTGAAGGGTTGTTTGAACCAACTCACATGTCTCAAGGTCTAAGCAATGCCCCCACAACTTTCCAAAGGGCCATGGACAGTATGCTGCAGGATTTAAAGCTTACTTGTGTTCTGGTATATCTTGATGACATTACCAAGTTTTTCAAAAACCTTTACTGAGCATTTAAACTTTTTAAAGAAGTTTTCAGCTGAATTTGGGGCTCTTCCTTAAAACTCAAGCCCTCCAAGTGCTCATTCTTTCAAGATGAAATGGACTTCTTAGGACATCAGGTTTCAGCTAAAGGTATTTGACCCCTTGCAGACAAAGTTCAAGCCATCCAACAAATGCCTCCTCCCTCTTCTTTATGGGATGATAAGACTTTCTTGGTATGGTTGGGTATTACCGCAATTTATTCCCAACTTTGCTGATATGGCTGAGCCCTTATTTTATCTATTGCAAAAAGGAGTGTCTTTCAAGTGGGGATCAGCTCAAGAACAGACTTTCAATTCTCTGCATATCGCCTTGATGAAGGCACCTGTTCTAATTCACCCCCAGTTTGATAAGCCTTTCTTTCTACATACATATGCAAGCAATGTTGCTATTGGGGCTATTTTATCTTAGTATGATGAAGAAAATAAGGATCATCCTGTTGCTTATTATAGCAAAACTTCGTCAAAGGCTGAACGAAATTATAGTGTTACTGAGTGGGAATGTTTGGCGGCAATTTTGGCCATCAAGCATTTTTTACCCTTTTTATATGGTACCCATTTCACCTTTATTACCAACCATTCCTTCTTACGATGGTTGCAGAATATGAAGGATCCTGATGGGAGGTTGGCCCGTTGGGCTTTATGATTTCAAAATTATGATTTTTCCATCGTACATCACTCAGGAGCTCAGTATCAAAATATGGATGGGTTATCCCAACTACCAATTTTGATCTTGGAACTAGAAAAAGAAGAACGCTTGTATAATCTTATTGGATGAACGGAATTATGGGATTGAGAGACTGAAGAGGATTGAGCCTATCTAAAATTAATTACCAAGGATATTATGATTCAAGATGGAGCTTTGTATAAGAAAGTCAAGTCTAAGTGGTTGCCCCTCCTACATTCCAACTCCAGGTTTCACGCTGTAATGGAAGGTCATGAATAAGTTGGTCATAGCAGCTTAAAGAAAACTCAAGAATGGTTGAAGACTCAATACTATTGGAACAACATGACCAAGTTCATTTGGGAGACTCTCGACTCATGTCTTACTTGCAAACGTCATGGAACTACCAATCCTACTTATCAACATCAAGTCATTTCCCCAACTAAGGCATTCGAAGTAGTCAGCATTGATGTTGTAGGGCCTTTTCCTCAAGGAGTGCATGGTCATCAGTATATCGTTATGGCCATCAACCATTTGGCCAAATGGGTTGAGGCCATTTCAATTGCTACCCCTTTGGCTAAGACTACAGCCTTATTCCTATATCAGCATATTATTTCCCAATATGGATGTCCAAAGGTCCTTATGTCAAATAATGGGACTAATTTCACCTCACAGCTTATACAGGAGTTATCAAAATTAATTAGCACTACTCAGCGATTTGTTGTCCCATATAATCCATCCACAAATGGGGCCATTGAACGAGTTAATGGAACCTTGGTCTCAATTTTAAGGAAAATGGCCTCAGCTGATCTGACTCAGTGGAACTTTTATTTACCAAGTGCCTTGTTTGCTTATCAGATAAGCTATCACCGCATTATCAAAATGTCCCCGTTTAAGTGTATATATGGGCGGGATCCTTCAGTCCCTTCTAGTTTTCAGACTATTCTTGAAGAAAGCATCCCAGAAATTTCAATTTAGTTATGGAAAATTTGGCTGATGAGATTATCCGCCTCCAGGCTCAAGCAATGAATTCAATTGAAACCACCACTCAAAGAGAGACTCTACAAAGCAATTAACATAAACCAGTCTTACCTGAATATCAGATTGGAGATCATGTTATGTATTATCATTCTCAGCCAGGTGGACGGACTGAAAAGCTGGGAACTAATTTGTCTGGTCCTTATAGAGTTATAATTTGGAAAGGATTAGATTGTTTGATTGTTCATACTGATACTGGTATTGTGGTAAATCATATTCATCCTAGGTTTTTAAGAAGTCATCCTCCACCGCGATCAAATCTTGAGGGGGGAGTGGTGGGATTCACCAAATTTGCATATATCTGAAAAATCCCCTTCCTCAATTTCCCCAACATCATTGGAAGGAGTGAGCAATCTATTGCAATCTATCAAAGTTGGTGATCAATTGGATCCTGATCAACTGATTGAAGATTTGATTGCGCATAGATTAATTTACTATGATAGCTTATGAACCATAAAAAAGCCTATAAATATTTCCTCTTTTCAAAAATAAAAATTAGGTCGAGTTTAACCTGTATTTTCTTATTTACTTCCTTTAATTTTTGGAGAATCCACCCAGTGTAACTTTAAGATACAACCTGCCCCATTGGAAGTGTAATTCAAAACTTTTAGAATCCTACTTTCCCTATAATTATTGAAGTTTTAGGGTAATATGAAATAAAAGACCTCTTTTAGTTACAGGTTTTTTGCCTATTTAAAATTAACTAGAGATTTTTGCCTGCTTTATAACAGAGAATTTTTCTTGCTCAAGATAACAGTATTTTGTATAGTTGAGCTAAGCTTTCAAGTGATCTGCCCTAGAGAGAAATTCTCCTAAGTGATTTTCGCTGGTGTTACTAATGACTAATAACTTTGTAGCCTTCAAATAACCTGCCTTCAACTATTTTTATAATAAACCTACACCCCTCAAACCCAGGCTGCTTGTCACAAACAAGTCAACCATCCCAGTTCAAGCCATTCCCTAATCTCTTCCCCTGTCACCAAGTATAATATACAAATTCCTCTCCTAGAGTCAGTTGTTGGTGATTCTTTATATTAAGATGAATAAAATATCCAGTTTAAAACCCTCTCTTAAGACTCTGCCATCTACTTACTGTCAAGCTTTCACTTTTAACCCAATTAAACATGCTGCTATCAGCATTCTGGGACCGATGATTTTTGTGTGGGCACTCTGATCCATTGATTTAGAAGCACACTTCATACTAGCCAATGGCATCAGAGGTTACACTCCTGACCTGCTGCTCCAATACACCATCCAAGATGGGCTCCCCAAACTACCAGAATCAGTATAGCAACCCACCTCTGGGTCAGCACCTTCTAACCAACCAAAAGTTGAGCAATCCCTCACTTGAGATAGTCTTCACTATCCACCTAACTCACCACACCATCCCACCACTGAGTCTTATGATCCAGATGAGACATCCATTCTACCAATTTGCCAAGTCATTTGTGGGCAACTAATACCTTTTTCACAAAATTGGATGCAAAATCCAGGCGCCAGATCATTTGGAGCATTTTCTTCGGGGTAATCCGCCTCATTTGATATTAATAAATCAATCTGCTGTTCAAACGATTTTATATTTCACATGGCAGCCCAAAATACCTCAACAACTGAGTTTAACAATGTCCAAGCTCACACTATATTTGCATCAAATCAATTTAATTTAATTTGTGAACCTGATCCCCATTTTTGCAAGTCAAAAATTTTCAATGAACCTGTTGGAGTTACAACTGCAATGACCTATTATAATCAAGGTTGAGATTTGGTGTCTTGGCCTAATAAGATCATAAAAACCACATCAGAGATATCCAATTCTTGGATAGACTGACAATCGACCCTTTGGAGTTATCAGCCTCCTCTGAAGGATGAGGCTAAGCAATTAAAAGGGGCTAAGCAATCTGGAGGGGCTAAGCCCTCCACAAGAAGGTCAATCCCATCTAATAAGAACCTTATCAGATCTGACCATCACAAGTATGTTAATAATAATCAGCAATATCAGTCTTCTATTAGAAAAGATCTTGCCTCGGTTGAAGCACAAAAATTTTCACTAAGAACTACCAAATCTACATTATAAATATCCCTCATTTCTAACTAATAAGGTACCATTATTATTGTCTCGTGTAGTTTGATTTTGGTCAATTCATAAAGAAGTTCTGTATTCTGTTTGGAAACTATTATTGCAACGAAACTAATAACTTCGTTGCCTAGTTTCTATCTTTACTAGAGCCATGAAACTTATAATTATGTAGCCTTTGTAGCACCTTGATTGCAATTTCTATCAAAATTCCAATAGAACCTATGATTTCTTACATATATAAAACTGATACTGAGGATAATGGGACTTAAGCCAAAGTCCAGCAACTACAAACACAAGAGGTTTGGTCATCCTCCATGCCTCTCCCACCTTTGAGGGTTACCCAGCAAGACCCACAGATGCCCCCATTGCAGCCATCTGGTTTGCTATGGGGCCTTCAGTATGTTATTTGACTCTTATTCCTTTCACAGGAACCATAGGGCGTCCCTCCTCATAGTCAATAGGACTACCTTGCCACTAACATTTTGGGGATTCCACAGGGTTGTCACCCACCCAAATTATAAGCCCAGTATTACTCTAATTTACAGACTCCACGACATGATGAACTGACCAGTGACCTCTACACTTTCTGCCCTCCTTCTGGGATCAGGTGAAGCAGTTGCTTATATGTACACAAGAAACTTACATCAAACTGTGACCTGTTATTCTCTTGTTGATCACTAGTTTCATTCTGCAGAGCATCAAAACAATCTACCTTGTCACAAAGCAATGACCATACAACACCAGGAAACAAGCTGTCCCTTGAGTAGGTGTGGTGGTAGTGGGGATTCCACCAGTTCCCTCACCAGAAGCTGCAGGACAGGTGCTTGATGCCCTGGCGGAACTTTATGTGCACTTTGCAGCTGGGGGTTCTCAAACTCCTACTCCTACTAAAGCATAGAGAAGTGTGGCTCTCTTAGACGCATTGGAAGGAGAGGTTTGCCGCTGGGGCAAAGGTGTGTTACATTCTGCAAACAAAATGGGGAATCATACTTCCTTATGATATATAGTATCTGCTGCAGTACAGGAACCTGAATCTAGAGCATCCATTTCTTTTTATCCTTTCAACCTCTACCATGGTGACTCTGATCTGCCTTCACTCATTGAAGCCTTCACAACATTAGTTTTTTCAGTTGTATACCTAATGACGTTGCATTGTCAGCCTTTAGAGCAGCCTTGGACACTACTGCAGCTAGTAATCCCTCATGGGATCCTCTCCCATCTTCTATGGAGGAAGCATTTTCCTTAGCATAATCATTTGGGGAAAAACCCCTCACACTATACCCTCGGTGGCAGTCATGTCACCCTCTCATCCAGCAAATCCCTTAAGCTAGTTCATCTCAGTTGAAGACATATGCCCTATCCCTTCAGGGAATAAGGGTCAGGAAAGCGTTCCTCTGGGGTGGCAGTGGTTTCTCCTTACCCTCAAGTCACCCTATAGAGCGACAAAGTACCTGTTGAAAATATCTTTCTTGCTACCACTGAAGAGGATCTTATTGTAAGGTTGAACTCAGAAAAACCTAATATAACACCCAACAATATGGCCTAGGTGGAAGTCCACGCAGATCATGATCAGGAAACTGATCTTTATATCACCAATTTGAGCTTTATTCCTACCATATAAAAATCCTTTTGTTTCACAGGATCGCAAAGGTCCCTCTGAGATGTTGACCCCAGAGCCTCCCCTGAAAGTGAGATGAAAAAGGTCATAGCCATTGATCCTACCAGTAAAACTTGTCTGTGGACCAGGAGAACCTCTCAGAAGACCTTTTTGAGAATACCCAATATAGTTTACTTGTGACCAAGGGTTCTCTCCTCATTATGGTTCCAGCCCCACCTTCTGCTGCCCTCTCACACTCCATGGCTAATAATGAGGATAAAGCCTCATTCTTGTTTCCAATTACCTTCAGAGTGGGGATGAGTGAGGTTACAGTGCAAGCACTCCTTGACACAGGGCAGCAGGCAACTTCAAGGATCTAAGAGTTGCTCACTCACTTGACCTGGACACTCCGCGCTAGCCCCTCAATACTGGGCGCCTCATCTGAGCCAATGACTTGTAATACCGTTGAGCATCTAGTACAATTCATCATCCATGAATTTGCTTTTGTGACCACTTTTCAGCAGTTCATGATCTACTGTACCCTGCATCATGGGGTAGGCTAGTGGCGCAGTCAACAGGTGAACATCAACCTGGATCTCAACTCCTTGTTTTTTTCCAATAAGAGGTGCAATGAGGAATTCCCATTGATTGAAATTCTCACAACAGAAGCCTCACTTAAATCGTTTTCTCCCCCTAAGCTGTCTCTTTTGACCTTTCCCAGGATTACTCAATTTCTTGCCCCATACATGGTGTCTTTGAAATGAGACTTGCAAACTGACTCCCATCACATTAGAAATTTGACCTCTCCTTCCAGTTGACAGTGTATGTCAGGGTAAATCCTGACATTAGTGGAATTCCTGAGACTAAAGACATCATTCATTAGATCAATAGAATATGTGATGAAGTTAAATCAAATAATTTCATATCAAATGAATAATTGCAGTGAAAATGTTTGATTAATCATTTAAATCACCTTAGTTGCGATAATATTGAGCCAACTAATCGCACTAAACAAATTTACAATGAGATTGAGACAATTCCCACTGCCTTTCAAAATCACATGCAAGTTGCAATCCCATAAGCTCCAGAGAAGAATAGTGCACTGTTTTTAATCAATTAAGCATAAGTAAGCCAAGGAAGTTGGATAGTAGATAAAACCAAGGCATTCATTTGGTTCCTCTTTGCGGTCAATAAAAATATTCTTTATAATGCAAACACTATTAAGTTTATTTACTTAAGTGTTATCAATACTGATCTACCACCTCAGCCTACAAGAAACTCCCTTCCAACTTTCCCCTTTTAAAGCTATGTATTTAAGCAACTCCCATACCAGCTTACCCACAATTCCTTATACCAGGACACCTCTAGTGTCCTTGTCATACTGGGCTAAACCCCTTGGTTATGCTAACTCATGGTTAGCTACCCCCAACCAGGTCAGTAGTACACCAGTC
Source organism: Massospora cicadina (assembly GCA_022478985.1). Taxonomy (NCBI): domain Eukaryota; kingdom Fungi; phylum Entomophthoromycota; class Entomophthoromycetes; order Entomophthorales; family Entomophthoraceae; genus Massospora; species Massospora cicadina. The sequence goes on along the minus strand of JAKSZP010003058.1, from coordinate 52,975 downwards.
CCTGACAGTGTACCTTGTCAAGATCAACTGTCCGTTTTACCCAAATACTGAGAAGGAAAATAGGGCATTGGGCATATGGCTGAAATAATATGCTTGAGAAAGAGTGGATTGTAAAGAAATCCTCCCCTATTACTTCACCTGTAGTCTTTTTCTAGAAGGCTGATGAGACCTTATGGCCTTGTGTGGACTATGGTCATGTAAATAATGTGACGATCCTGGATCTATACCCCCTCCATTGCAACAAACCATCTCTCAGGACATTGCTAAGTACCAGGGTTTCTCAAGACTTGACCTGGTCAACACAATCAACCAGTTTAGAGTCAAAGCAGGCCAAGAATGGCCCACAGCTATTTGATAAAGGCGTAAAATATTTCAATTCAAGGTGATACCCTTTGGGTTGAAGAATGTCCCAGCAACCTTCCAACGCTTAATTGATGTTGTCCTGGGGGACCTAAAGTTTACCTTCGCTGTCACTTACGTTGACAACATATTGATCCACTCCTCAACCCATGAGCAGTATGCCAAGGATTTGGAGGCTGTGATGGCAGCCTTTTTCAAAGCAAGTCTTTTTGTTAGCCTTCCAAGTGCGAAATCTTTCATGAGGAAATCACCTTTTTGGGAAACCTGGTCCTCAAGTATAGCTATGCTGTCCCTCCATGCAAGTTGGAGGCCATTCAGTCCTGGCCAATCCCTACTACTCAAAAGAAGCTCTGAAACTTCCTTGGTACTGTGATCTTCTTAGAGAATATCTCCTCAGTATGTGCCCATCAGGCCGCGCCCTTAATTTACTGATGTGGAAGAATGTCCATTTCAACTGAACAGAAGATTACCAACAAGATTTTAAGGCAATTAAGGAAATTTTCCTGTCAGCGCCAATTTTGTTACATGCTGACTCATCCAAGCCATTCATTGTGGCTTGTGATTCATCTGCAGTTGCAGTTGGAGCAGTACTCTTTCAAGAGCATTAAGTAACAGAGCATCCTGTGGCATACTTTTCAAGAAAGTTTACCTCCACAGAGCAGGCGTGGGCGATTTATTATAAAGAGTTGGCAGTAGTGTCATGGTCACTTACCCACTGGAGATATCTTTTCCAAGGGGCACGTCATGAAATCACTGTATGCACTGACCATAAATCAGTATTGTACTATTACAAACCCTGGAAGCTGGCCCACCGCCAGGCACATACCTACAGGGATCTTTTCAACTTTTTACTCCAAGTATGAGTTTATAAAAGTGCCACTAAACGTTCTGCCTGACATGTTGAGCCGCAACCCTGCCATGTCTCCAGGTCCAGAACATTGCCTGTCTAAGCTCACCACAGTGGTATTCTCCTCCAAGATCCTCACCTTAGCTCCAGCCACTGTATTATACGATGACCTAGCCCCAGAATCACCCATGTGTGAACGCGTTTTTGCAGGTCAATCATGTTGCTCTGATGGGATAAATTGGAGAATCACCTGGAGAATAGGCAGCACAAACGGCCCATGTATGCCTTAAATGGAGGGATAATTTTTAAGATAAGATTTGGGTCCCATCTGCCTTGTGCATGCTTATGTTTGAAGATCACCACGCCCCACCTGCAGTAGGACATCCTGGTCTAAAGAAGTGTTATGAACTAGTCAAGAGAGCATAAAATTGGCCTGGGCTCTCCATGGACATCTTAGAGTGGGTAGCAAGATGTATTACTTGTGCACGCTCCAAATTTGACTGTGCAAGGAAAAGGTGCTTCCTCTACTCTCTGCAACAAGCTGAGGCCCCTGGACATTTGCCACAGAGGACTTCATAGTGAAAATTCCTATGTATAAAGGGTTTGATGCCATAATGGTGATTGTAGACAGTTTCACCAAATTTGCGCTGTTTATCCTATGTCATACAACCATAACAGCAGCAGATACCACAGCGCTCTTTATCACTCAAGTTCGTCATGTTTGGACTCCCATTGGAAATTGTGAGTGATCGTGGCCATCAATTTATAACAAGTTTTGGGACGCCTTGCTGGGATCTTTCAGTATAAACTCCTGTTGTTCTACAGCATATCATCAACAATAAGATGGGCAAACTGAGAGAGTTAATCAAGTCCTAAAACAATATCTGCGTTGTTATTCTTCTGCCACCCAGGATTCTGGGCTATGGATCTCTCTCTGGCATAATTCATTTACACGAACATGCATCATTCCTTCACTAAATTTTCCCCATTTAAGGCCACCCTGAGGTATAATCCCCCATTCCAGATTGGGTCAAGCCTGATCTCTGTGATTCCTAAAGCAGAGGAATGCATCACCCAGATTCAGGAAACCCAAAAACCTGTTCAAGAGCACTTTTATAAAGCCATTGGATATTATAAGAAGTTTGCAGATAGGTAGCGACTTTAGGGCACAATTTCTCAGAAGGTTCACTTGTTATGTTTGACACCTGCCACTTATATAATGAAGGTCCCCTCACAGAAGCTGGCTAGTAAGCGCCATAGCTTTTTGAAGTGGAAAAAGATTTGGGCAATTTTGATTACCGCGTCAAGGTTACTAACCATTAAAAACAACACAATGTATTATACATTTCCCAATTATCCCCCTTTAAGGGAGAGTAGCCTACTACCCCAGAGCCTGTTTTTATGGGGAGTCACAAAAGGCAGAAGTGAAGGCTATACTGACCTTAAGGAAATCCAGGAGGTATATCCAGTATTTGGTTGTATATAAAGGTCAACATGCCTTTAAACATGTTATCTTTCAGCAGTATCGCTTAGATCCGCTATGTTGGTTGCACAGGTTAATCAACACTGAGCAATGGACAGATGATAAGAAGATTGCTGATACTAAAAAAAATAATAACGATATATAAAATATGGGGCTAAGCCCCAACTGACACTTTTTATTATATATAAACGCAGACTATCTTCGATAACTTTCTCTATTCTTCCAACTCCAAAACCTCATCCTTCTTGTTCTCACTCTCAACTCTTATTCCTTGGTATTCCAAGTCAGTTTCAATCCTTCCACTTAGTAATTCTCTATTCGTTACAATTTTAGTGGTTTTGTTCTATCATTGAAGCTTTGGTGGAATTCCCTCAATTTTCCAAAATATCAGTATTTCAATCAATTTGCTTCACATCAACATAATCTTCTGCTCAATCTTGAGGCTCACAAAAACCTATATAAGACAATCCGCTAGATAGATGGCTTATCATCAATTCATATCAAATTTCTCAACAGAATAGTTGGGTAAGCGCAAGGGACTGTGAGAACTACAAGAAGCTAGTGGATGAGAGCATAATTCACATCCTGAGGCCCTTATCCATCTAATAAAATTGCTGCTATTCTGACCATCAAACTCCCTTTCAGACACAAGAACTATGCTCTGGTTCATGTACCAGGAGGAGGGATCTTTCCTTTAAAAAAGGAGTTTATAAAGTAAGTCTGGAAACCCAACCTCTTGGGCTAGATCGTGGAAAGTTCCCTTACAGAGGTAAGAAGGGACCCAAGGTACCTGTGGAGCCCTTGGTTAAACTGGGTGACTTGGCCCATGTTGTTGAGCACTGAGAGACTGCTTTAACCCCCAAAACCTGCCTACTTTACCCCCTTGTCTGCTTCTTCTCATGTGAATAAGATAAAAGGGGTCTGTAAGGAGGTTGTTCTGGACAGAGGCTACCAGAAGAACCCTCACCCTCATATGTTACCTACCCTGTCACCTCCTACCACCTTGTAAAACTGCAAAGATTAATCTTTAAACTTAGGAAACATTTAAAAGGCAGATTAACTGGTTTTGGCCACAATATAATAATCATCTGGCCATGTAACGCCATTCTGAGTTAAAAATTTTCCTAAAAAGTTTAAATAAATTGATCATTGAAAGCAATTCCACCAAAAACAAATTCCACTGAGCTTATTATCCAAGCTAATTTGCTCAAGTTTGGACCAGTGAGTGTACCCTCATAGCTGATCTAGGAATTAAATTTTCATATCTTTTTGACCTCATACATAAGCTAACTGATGACCCTTCAAATCTAGGCTGCTTGTCACAAGCTCTAGCCAGCCCAGTTTAGGTCATCCCCCCAATATCTTCCCCACCACCAAGTATAAAAGACAATTGTCTCTTTTAAAGTTTTTGTTAGTTCATTTTCTATATTAAGTTTAAATAAGATATCCAGTTCAAAACCCTTATCAAGGACTCCACCATCTACTTCCTGTCGAGATTTTCACTTTAACCCAGCTATACACTGTTATAATCGTTCTGGGACCAATGATTTTTGTGTGGGCACTCTGATCCATTGATTTAGAAGCACACTTCATACTAGCCAATGGCATCAGAGGTTACACTCCTAACCTGCTGCTCCAATACACCATCCAAGATGGGCTCCCCAAACTACCAGATTCAGTTTGGCAACCCACCTCTGGGTCAGCACCCTCTAACCAACCAAAAGTTGAGCAATCCCTCACTTGAGATAGTCTTCACTATCCACCTAACTCACCACACCATCCCACCACTGAGTCTTATGATCCAGATGAGGCATCCATTCTACCAATTTCACCAATTCATTTGTGGGCAACTACTCCCTTTTTCACAATCTGGATGCAAAATCCAGGCGCCAGATCATTTGGAGCATTTTGATCAGGGCAATCCGACTCACTTTATATTAATAAATCAATCTGCTGTTCAGATTTTCCAATTCCACGCGGCAGTCCAAGGTACCTCAACAACTGTGCAACAATGTCCAAGCTCACCCTCTTATTTGAATCAAACCAATCCATTTTGATTCATGAACCTAAACCCCATTATTGTAAGCCAAAATTTCAATGAACCTATGAGTTCTTACTTATATAAAACTGTTACTGTGGATAATGAGACTGAAGCCAAAGGTCAGAAACTACAAACAAAAGAGGATTGGTCATCCTACATGACTCTCCCACCTTTGGGGTTGCCCAAGAAAGACCCACAGCTGCCCCCATTGCAGCCATCTGGTTTGCTATGGGGCCTTCAGTATGTTGTTTAACTCTTATTCTCTTCACAGGAACCATAGAGCGTCCCTACTCCTAGTCAATAGGACTGCCTTGCCACAAGCATTCTGGTCATTCCACAGGGTTGTCACTCACCCAGATTGGAAGACCAGTATCTACCTAATTAGCAGAATCCATGGCAGATACTGTCTAGTTCTATGTTGAAATCCAATGACTTTATATATAGAAAAGTATTATTGTTCTTGGAAGGCTTATTTTTGAGTTTTTTTTTAATTTATTTTTGAAAGCTAGCCCTTTGAAGGCTACAAGATTATTAGTTGCTGTAGCTCCAGCTAAATCTCCTAGTAGACTTTTGTATCCAGGGAAAATTTTTGGCAGAAGAGCAGCTTCTGACAAGGGAAAATTCTGCAAATTGCAGGCAGACTATATCTCTATATCTTTTTTCTTTCCACTTGACATCACTTTTGAGCAATTAAAAAAACTGTTAATTTTCCACCGCCACCTCTACCACATCAGTTTCCCATTTATGTCCTCAGATCCACCACCTGCTGCCCCAGTGTGGGGAAGTGGTGCTCCACCCACTAGCGTCTACTGCCTGGCAGGCAAACGCGTGCAGCTGGGCTCATCCAGTCTGCCAATACTTCTAGCCAATTTGTCCCTCCAAGGGACTTAGCACTGCACCTCCCATGAGTCCACCCAACCCGCCCCACCCCCTAGCCCTACCTTGATCCACTATCCACTTTTTGACTCTATGTCGAATATGGATATCTATTCCGCATATGCTGACATAGCAATTATTGATCTGGCAACGGCCACTTTTACACCAGCAGGTTTTATTGATTTCTGCCCTTATAAGGGCTATTTTGATATTGGTTTCCACATGGAAGAGGACGCAGCCTCTGCAGCAGCGACGCCCTTAATTTACAAAATTACACCTATTACCACCACCTGAACTAGTCTCCACAATGATACCACACTCATACAGACCTTTACAAACCTTCCCCCTCAAACACTATATGCAGAGTTGATGTCAGGGCTGTCCACTTATGGCACAAACTCCATCCTCCAATTCCTTGTCCCAAGTGGTGCTGAGCGCCTAGTGGCACCTTGGGCAATGGCCATCATTACACCCGCCAGCTAAACATGGCCCAGCACATCCCATCGCATGACTATATTCCATCTGCACCTGACCATTTCTTTTGGGCTCACACTGACAATGGCCGCACAGTTTTCCCCCTATGCCATGAATTGGACCATACCAAAAAGGCATGTCAATACAATTCAAACCCTGCAAATACTGCCAACCCCACCCATGAGGCCACACCATAAGCATTTGAATGGGGATTTTGGCTGCCCCCACCCCCACAGGCTATGCAATCGTTGAATCCAAAGTAAAATCTACCAACTTATGCCCAAGCTGGCCAATTTACACCCATAACAACCAATAAGACGCAGGTTCAAACCCAAATTTAATCCAACCAATTTCCCGCCACAAAACTTGCCCAACCCAAGCCATGTATTACTGAATCAATCCTACTCAATAAAATTTCTGGAGCTTATTGGATAAAGTGAATGAATCTGTTGAAATTGCCCTACCAGATTTCCCATTTAATATAGAACCTAATCTAAAATCAGACTTTGATGCCTCACTCCTGACCAAAAAATTTGTCCCTAAACCCACCTCTACCCCTTTCCTGAGCGACCATCAGCTAGCTGAGGCCATAGTGGCCACACCTGAAAGTTGCCATCTCCACAAAGCTATGGCACAATAAGTCACTAAATATAAAGAAGGGCTTCATTTAACTGAATTCACTCCTTTTTTCCCTGCTATCACAAAAGATTAAACCAACAGCCATAATGAAGCTGCCATCACCACTGTCAAGCAGGTCTCTTAACTGGAAGATTTTCCCCAAACCACACGCATCACCAGAGCCAACATTGCAAAATTTGCCCAGCTTTGAAACTCCCACATCCAATCTGAACACCAGGTTGCCAAATCGTAGAGTCTATGCTCCAGGCCCAAATTGTCAATAAAGAGCTCAACACTTATCTATTTCACCTCAACCCTCATCCTGTGGATGCCCCAACCCCCTTAATCTAAGCATTGATCCGCCTCTTTAATGCTGAAGCCAAAATCAATGATCTGCCTGATCCCCCTCCCCCTCTGTCATGATGGGATAAGCGGCTCGCCGCTGTGTCACCTGTTAGGTTATTTTTCTCATTTTTTGTGTTTTTGCTGCTTGTTTCAGGCGGTTGATTCATATTTTGGTTTATGTTGAAGTTTCTGTTTTGGTAATGTCTGTCCCCTGGTCGGTGTACCTCAAATAAATTTGAAAATTTGCAGGAAAAACTCTCATGTGTAACTAGGTGAAAATTTAAGTGAAAACAAGATTTTCTTTATCTTAGATTTAGAGTTAATTATTGATATAGTCAAAGTTCAGTGTTACAGAGTATATGATGATTTCATGAGCAAAATGGCGGAATGTATATGATTCAATAGGGCATAATTGTTCCTGATTGGTTCAGTTGATTATAAAATCCCTAACTGGCAAAATATGTAGAAATTACATCAGGGGTTTTGGGAAGAGGTTTATGCCTTTGGCAGCTCATTTTTGGAATTCATTGCTTGTCATAATTTTGGTAAGTTTCACTGCAATGATATCTCCTCAAATGGATTGTAAAGTATCTGCCATTTGATTTTCATTTGATATATCATATATCCCAATAATCCCAACAATGTCCCCTTAAGATCTTGCTGAGGAGGGAAATAAGTTTAAAGGAACCTAGCGTAGACTCAATTTACAATGGAGCCCAACTTGATGGAGGCAATGGTGTAGTATGGCCCTTGAAGCTATGCTACTTGGTACGTTCTGACCATAATGTATCAAGCTTATGCACCTGAATCCCTGTATGGTGGTGATAGAACATTTTAGTTCCCCTAACTGGTACTTAGTAAGGATTGGCTTTTGGGTGTTGCTTTGATCTGCCTCTCATTGAATGATAGTCCTTATAGACTTATTAGCTTAAGATTGTAGGTGGAATCTTTCATCTGCCTATCTTTTCACTATGAGCACAGGGGTGTCCGTTGTGGAGGTCTCCGATATGGGTTACACTTGAGGGTAAGATTGGCTCTCAGATATATAGAGCTCAGAATAGCGATTATTGTAAAACCCAATGGTAACTCACACAGTATGCCAATAGGGCCACCAGGAGGTATTTGTTCCACCAGAATTAGTCAGATTGAGCCATTTTGTGAAGGACGGCGACTAGCATTCCAATAGCTCATTCCACTTCACCATTCATAGTGGGATGATATGGAGCCATAAAAAACGGATAGGTGCCCATTAAGAAATTAAGGTTGGTTATCACTTAAGATATTAGGTTGGTGCTATTATTAGACAATGGTACCTTTTAAGCTACCATGGCAAGTGAAGTCTGTTTTAATAGGAATGAAGCGGTCACTTTAGAAGTGGACGAGGTAACAGAGATATCCTCAACCCATTTTGTAATATGGTCAACTGCCAGTATAATATATAAGTGACCATACATTACCGTAGGTAGGAGGTTGACCATGTCATTGCTGATAGTAGCAAATGGGGTAATAGGATCCATGACCTGATGTTGATAAGGTGGATTGAGAGGTATCTGTCTAGCACAAATAAGGCAGGAGATAATGACACCTTGAATCATATTAATAGCCTCCTAATGGCACTGCTCTTGCAATTATTGATGAGTTTTCCTGATGGTACTGTGGCCTACCATAAAATGGTCCTCCAAATTAGTCTCCATCCTAGCTATTGGGAAGACAGGGAACCCAAGAGGCGCTGGCATGTTTATATAACAACCCATCTTCAATATGTTTCCGCTCAGCCATTTTTTAACTGCTGCTAGACTACATGGTTTCTTGACTCCACTCCTCAGGTCTCCCAATGAGGTTATAAATTTAATTTTCTTCAGAGGTTTAGAGGTTCAATACGGGCAATCATCACATTCTGTCAACGTTTTTATGTATAGTTCCGGCATGATAAATAGTGTAAAAATAATAACTTTGAAGTTTAAGTGCTCAGAGGGCCATTCGTCAATCTGAGTCCTTCATCCTTTGTAGCCACCATAAAGAGGCATGATCTGTAGCCACTACAAACAATTTTAATATAAGAAAGGCTGGAAGTGCTTGATGACAAGCAGGAAAGCTAAGCACTCATGCTCAGTTACACTTTAAATTTCTCTCCACCCAATTTAGTGGTTTGTTAAATTATGCTATAGGATGATCAACTTTAGTTGCATCAGCTATGTCAGGATGACCCCAGCATCCACATCACTAGCATCAGTAAGCAGAAAAATAGTTTGTCCAATAAAAGGTGAACTAATATAGGGGCGCTTGTAAGATCTTTCCTTAAAACATCAAAAGCTTTCTGTTGCATCTTCTCTCATTGGAATGGAACCTCCTTGTGGAGCAGATACATCAAGGGTCAGCGAGCTCAGCAAAGTGGGGGATAAACTGTCAATTAAGGATGACCATTCTGAGGAACACCTGGACATCACGTAAATATGAGGGTCAAGCAATCCTCTCAATTGTGACCACTTTAACTAGCAAAGGTTATATTCCTTCCCAGGATTCAACGCGCTGACCTTAACTTGCTTAACCTGTGAGGCTGACTCACTGCTCAGGGGGTCTACTCTGCGCATATTAGGCACCAGACAACCTTTGATAACATCACAATTATTCTTGCTAAGCAATTTCTCCTTAATGCTTCCACTTGTAGCATTAATCACTTTAAGAAACTCTTTGCACCCATGGAGAAGCTCCTGTAGACATTCTTAAACATATACATTTTATGTTGGCCCCAAGACTCAATGGAAGCCAATCCAACCTCTCCCTAGGCAGCTCAGCTGTAATGTATCCGCAATAGAGAGTGTCTTATTCTAAACAGAGCAGATCTCATACTAGTTATTGTATTAATTATATTTGGTTAATCCCAGACTGGTTATTAATGACTAATTCAATCAAACAGCTATAAGTCAAGTAAAAGGATAAACTTGTGATTCTGTGGAAAGGGTTTTTTATTAAAAAAGTGAAGTTTAATACTAAAAGGGATAATCAAGATAGAAAAGTGAATGAAATATTTGATATAAATTGGGAACTTGGGGCTCAGTATTGGGAATTTCAAGATCTCTAGTTAGACGTCATATGAATGCTTCTTTAGTAGCTTCATCCATTTAAATTCTTGTAGACATAAGCTCTAAGTTGCAGTAGTAATCCATGAACCTTATTTAGGGGCTTTTATACTAGTCCTTGCTTCTGGGTGTTGGACTATTGTAACTTCTTTTTCTATTTTTTTATTACCAAATTTGGTGATAATCTTCTAAACTTCAGGTTTGAGCGATGGTGCACCTGCAATGCGCCCCACATTATGGTTTTCAGTGACTCTCAAAAATGTACAATTGCCAGATTTGGCAATATTCACTTTCAAACCTTGGATGGTCTTATCAGCATAATTTGGTGTGCTCATATGTTGGAAGTGTTGACTAGATTTGGAGTCACATCACAACTCTTATATCTTATTTAGCTAATGCAAACTAATTTACTTAATCATAGGAGAAACAGCCAAATTATATTGATTTAGCACTCTTAAGAATTTTATTACAGATCTTGACAGTGACATACTCTCTCTGGAATTATATTTTGAGTTCTCAAAAGCAAGATAATTCTTGAGAGCCATATATGAGTTCCCTAAACTATTTTGAAACCAAAATTGCGGCTATCTGAGTTGATAAAGAAGAAATTAACTACAACAACCCATCAATCTCCAAGTTTTTATATATAAATTATAGAAAGCGTCAAAATACTTAAATCAACTAATCTGACCCTCCCACCAACTAACCAAGTTGAAATAGCTAGTTATCAACTTTAATTAAGACTTTCACTGCTCAAGCCAAACCTGAGATTAATATAGTTGTCAATTTACTTAAGAATATTGACAAAATTCATTTTATCAAACCAAACTGCCCTCAACTCAAAATAGAACAGCTATAAATATAAAAGAACTGGAATTAAATAAATACAAAGTCAAAAGTCAATTAAGATTCAAGATTAGTAAATTCAGGCCTGTAAAGATTTACTAGAATTAAGGGTTGACAAGTCTTATTCCAAGGAGTGGGACAAAACTGGAAAAAGCTTCTCAAGTCACATATATAAGAAAAAAAGAAGCCTAATAAAGTTGTTTTTTAGTTTGGTCTAAATTTTAATATTTTTTTGGTTTGATTTTTAGTTTATGTAAGATTGACTGGAGTTTTATAGGCATGTGGCCGCCACACTTAGGAAAAAGGAAATAATAGAAGGATCTAACCTAACCTGGACTGTCTGCCACTCACATCTTCAGATGTGAGAACCTAATTTCATCAATATCAAATTTAAAACATGTGAAACCACAATTTTCACATTGTGATGCTCAATACAAAGGGATAGCCCAGGTTATGCTGATTAAAAGAAAACCCTGTAAAATGGAAATGAATCACCCATTAAGAAGTAAATACTCCTTTGAAGTTAAAACCTTACACTCTGGAAATACCACAGTCAACAATGAGCTTATACAACTAAATGATATACTTACCATAAAATTTCCAGGTTAAGCACCTGATTGAGAGGAAGTATAGCAACTAGCCATTTCCTTGATGCAAGGCACCAGCTTGTGGGGAGTTAGCAGGCAGATAATAGGTGTTAAAATTTTAACCAGGTGATATCCCTCAAATATTAATGAAATTAGCATAATAATTAATGAGGATGATCGTCAATTAGTTTGCTAATTTTGATTTATTATTTAATGATAATACCCCAATTTGTACTTCCCATTTGGTTGAGTTGAGCTGTCTTGATCTTCAGGATCAAGAAAGTATTGGGGATTATCCCCAATAGTTAAATTGGTTGGTCTCAACACTGGTGACTGAGGCAGAGGATGTTGAGATAATTAATATTATCAATTAAGATGACAAATTGCTTAAATTGATGTTAAAAAATATTAGGAAATGATACCAATAGAGTTTTCAATAATTTTTGACACAGCAACTTATGCCAAGGATGTCAAACTAATTACTTCTAATTGTTTAAGTTTGGCAGGCTTTTATCCTGACACCAACTCCATGTGAAACTTATTGTGGGATTTCTAGCAGAAGTTCCAATCTTGGAGTACCGTTGACTTATGCCAAGGATGCCAAACACTTAGTATTAATTAAATAAATTCAAGTCGCATTTTGACTTTGTGAGAGTATTGGGTGGAATCCCCAACAGTATTTTTATATAATTTGACACCAGCAACTTATGCCAAGAATGTCAATATATTTAATTAATTCAGACTATAACAAATTAGGAGAGAATCACTAGTGAGAGTGCTGATGAATGCTCAGAGAGAAAATCACCAATGATAGTGCTGATAGATGCTAAGCAGGTAAAATTACCAGTGAGAGTGCTGACAATGCTGGCAATGAATGCCAATGACATGAATAGGCAAAAAAATACCTATAAATAGTTTTATCTCTCAACTTTTCTTTCCAATTACTATCACTTTTAGTAATATGATTTGATTCAAACAGCACAATTTGATAATCAATACCAGATGAGATGAGTATGAGTAATAAAGCAAAGAGCTGAGCAAACGTGGTAAAGGGCAGTGTACCTGGACCTGCACCGCCCAAAGGTACCAAGCGCACAGGTACAAACAAAAATCTCAGTAAAAACAAAAAACCCAAGGTGGCACCCCCTGCAGGTTCTGTTAATTTTTTGGTAAAATACTGCAGTTATATGGAAGTATCCCAATTGCAACCACTGTCATCAGTGTAAGATAGGATATGAGTTTTCCTGGGCGTAGAAACACCGACTATGTGGGAATAATTTGGCAAAGCCCAACATAAATTTTTCCCACATGTGGTGTACTTAACAACCCATACTATCTGCAAAGGTTGGGTAGATCTCAGGTTTGAAACTGTGGAAGATGTGAACAAAGCAGCAAAGGTCAGAGTAGTACTTGACCTTCCTGATAGCCAGCAATTGGTACTGACCAAAAGCACCCATTGGACAGAATCCAAAGATATTTTTATAATTTTTGATTATCTTCCAATCACACTGGCGCGCACAGTAGTTGAAAGACATCTCCTAGAAGGCTTGGAAGCCTATGGAGAAATCAAACAATTTGAGATGCAAAGATTCCAGCTGATGCTGACCCTTAGCAATGGGAAGGCAATTGCAATTATTTCCCCAAACCAGGAGGTAGTGGAAAATATTACAAAAATACCTCACATTTCATCCTTCACCATTGATAGGAAAAAATCCCAGTTGTTCCGTGCAACAATGGAAAGTGCACCCCCATATGCAACCACTGCCAGGCCTTTGGGCACAAGATTTACACTTGCATATAAAAGAAGGCCTGATAGAAATGGAATTCTGTGAGGAGGAAATGGACAAAGATGACTTAGAGTACACCAAAATCATTGATACAACCCAAGCATTCAACTGGGGAGAACATGGGCAATATAAAATAATTGACCTAATTTCCCAGAAAGAACAAAAAATGGCAAAACAAGCTTGCAAGCTGGCTGCGGCCAAGGCAAAGGCCTCAGCGGAATCATCCATATCACCGGAACAGATTCAGGAAGACATGGATGAATTTTAGTCAAAATACCAATCAAATCTTGTGGAAAACCAAATACCCAATCCAACCAGATTGAATTTGGTGGAACCTGATTTGGAAATGAATGCAGCAAAACTAAGGTTCGGTGAACCCCCCCCAAGAATGTGGAATATAAGCCAATTGGTAAGGAAAATCAACAATGGAATGCACAAGAAAATAATGAAGCCAATAAAAGCACACAAGTGCACCGTAATGATAAATTGAACCAAGCAAAGCCAAGAGAGGAGCAAAAACTGAAGCGATGAAAGGGGCAGAATACACCCTAACTCCTACTCATGGCTATGCCCTCCACAGCAGAGGTGCATTGGAGAGTAATATGAGCAAGGGAGTAGGTCTGGGGGGCCCTGATAACTGCTCTTGAGGCACATTGGGCATCTCGGTAGAGATGGTCTTGAACTTTTGAATTGCACTTCTAATGGGGCAGGTTTAACCTTGAAGTTACACTAGGCAGATTCTCCAAAAAATGATAAACTAAATAGGAAATTACAGGTTAAAAATCGACCTAATTTTTATTTTTGAAAAGAGGAAATATTTATAGGCTTTTTTATGGTTTGTAATATATCAGAGTGAATTAATCTCTGCGCAATCGAATCTTCAATCAGTTGATCAGGATCCAATTGATCATTAACTTTGATAGATTGCAATAGATTGCTCGCTTCTTCCAATGATGTCAGGGGAATTGAGTAAGGGGATTTTTGGAGATATGTTAATTTGGTAAAATCCCAACAGATAGGGTTGCTGAATATAGTGGGACTCAAGGCCTTAACATCCTGGTCCAAGAAGTTGAGTCTTCTATGAAACCCACCTGTGGATATCCTGGCGGTGCAGGAAACCCATAGTCCACAGGGAGAGGAGGAGGCATGGGAAAAAATGCTCCTCCCAACAATATTGTTTTGGTCAAAACACTGTGGAGTGATAGTACACACAAACCAAAAGTTTAGATTTATCAATAAAAATTCATTCCTGGATGGCCACATACTCACCATAACCTTCTCATGGCACACCAAAGTGCACACAATAGCCAGTGTGTACACCCTGAACATTGCACATGACCAAAGAGAATTTCTAACAGCCCTAACACAACTAAATCTACCAGCAAGTACTTTCATCATGGGAGACATGAACTGCTGGATTAATCCAGATATGGACTGATGGTCATACACAATGGAGATACCACAAGGGCAAGTGGAACTCCGCATACTAAAAGGCCACCCTGGGACTATATGACCTGCTACCAAAAAGGCTACCCCTGCTACAAACATGACTCGCCCACATGTACACAACGGTACACTTGTCTCTATGTCACAGATAAACCTAATGCTCACACTAATAATTTTCTGGCACCAAATTCAAAAATTTAAAACTACAAAAATCGCATTTTCTGACCATTGGCTAGTTTTGGTGTCCTACAAACCAGCAGAACTAAGTACCCAAGCACCCAGATGGTGCAGAATACACCCATAAAGTTTAAATTTTAAATTTAAATTTATTGCGGGAAAGGCTGACCATGGGACGGACACTTCCAAATATGACTCAGGAAAGATAAACTTAGTACCAGGGGAGGCACCCCAGAGAAGCGATGCTATCTCTTGTTGCCAGCGGGAACGCCACTTATGGGGAGGGGGGAACGTGTGAAGGGGCCGTAGTTACTATTGAGCACGTGTGGAGGAAGGGGTCTGATTTGATGAACCAGATTGGGAACCAGGAGGAGACCAACTGTCAGCGACGCAGTGGGAGATATCCAAACATCCACGCTTGAAAGTGGTCCACCAAATGAGACCAGAATCTGTGGACAGCTTCTGGGAGGGTGGGGATGGAGCCAGCGATGGCATCCAAGACAATCGTGTGGATAGTCCACATGGCGATTGCAACCACCAGAGCACGGAGGGAGGGTGGAAGGGGGAGGCCATTGATGAATCAAACATATCTCTTGACAGACTGAAGGGATGCATTTGATCCTGGCCCAGCAGACGTTGAACTTCGCGTCATATCACTTTAGAGGTGGGGCACTTCTCCAGGCGGTGGAACAGCGTTCCATACTGGCCACACACAACACGGGATTAGTGTAAAGCGTTAGAGCGCTCAGCTGTATGTACACCTGCCTCAGGCAGCGCCACACATGGGAGCGGACTTGAGGCTGCAACAGAGGATGGTGTGCGTATTTCCAGATAGTCTTTTGGGTCTCAGTGGAATAAGGGATGTCCATCATGTCCAGGTAGTCCACCCTGGATAGGACTTGGGGTCGAATGGAGATCACGCCATCATGGATGGGTAGCCCCTGTACCTCTTGTGTGAACTGAGGAGAGGGGCGGCCTCTTCAGGTTGTATGTCCACTAATATGAATTCTCCATCCTGCGCTTCGCATGGAGAGTAGGATTCATTTGTAGTGGGTTTTAGTCCCGTGAGGACCTGTGGCTGATGTGTGTGATGCGAGGTATTTCATCAGGGAGTGGGGGTTTGATAGATTGTTGAGGCCCAAGGCTCAGGAGAAGTTGGAGCGGGCCGCGTGGGACTAGTGTTGGGATGGGAGTGTAGAAGCGGTGACGGCCGCGATCCAGGTGCCCAGGATCTTGGCAGCATGGGCTTTGAAGTCAAGCAGGCCCATGCCACCTTGATGATGAGGGCCAAACATGACCTCTAGCCATACTGGTGGAGGGCGGCCTGACCAAAGCCATCCTTGCAGCAAAGCATACAGGGATTTGAAGAAGCTTGGGGAGAAGGGGATGACGTGGGCTCTGAACCAGACTTTGGATAGGAGCATATAGTTGGCAAGAACAATCCTGCCAGTGAGGGTAGTAGGGTGGGCTCTGAGAGAGGCGATTTGCTTCGTCACGTTGTCCAGTATACGGCACTCCATTACTGCTGACGCATATCCGCCTGCCTCCATCCACATGCCCAGATGGTGCACCGGTCCTATGGTAGGATGTGGCACGAAGAGGAGCACCAGTGGAGCGGTGTTTGTTGAGTTAGTAAGGCGTGGACGTGGGCGAGCAGATGGGCCGGGTTGGGAACTACTTGGTGGGGCCCAGCAGTTCTGAAACCGACCAAGGAGGATAATTTCAGTTTTGGAGGCGTTCAGTGCCACGTTGCTTACCCGGGAATATTCCTGGATGAGCGCTTCAAGCGCGCATGCATCTTTGTTATTAGACACCCCCACCACGCAATCATCTGCAAATGCCATCATCTTGACTGGGGTTTGGCCTGGCACATGGACCCCAGTGAGGTGGGCATTCACATTTCGCAGTAGTGGGTCAAGGCTGAAGTTGTATAAGAGTGGGCTGAGGGGGTCCCCTTGTCGCAGGCCCCTTTGAGGGCGGACTACTTCCGTTAGGAAGCCTGGGCCACGCACTGCCATTGTCACAGATTCCTTGAGCAGCATCACCCAGTTTATGAAGCGGGGGGTAGGCAGAATTGATGGAGGCAGGCCCTAAGGTATTCCCAGTTTACTCTATCATAGGCCTTTTGTTGGTCTAAGAATACAAGTGCCCCAGAGGCTGTGGACTGACATACATTAGCCACAGAGTGCACGTTATCCCAAATTGACCTTCTGGGGATGAAACCGAATTGTTCTAGGGAGATGGTGGCAGATGCTACAGTCCCTAAACGGTTAGCCATGATTTTTGTTAAAATTTTGGTGTCTGTGTTTATTAGAGAAAAGGGGCGCCAGTTGGCTAAGTCAAGCTTATCCCCTTTCTTGAAGAGTGTGACAGTAAAGGCCTCATGTCCTCCTGGTAGGAGGCGCGTTTCCAACAGGCTTTAATGAGTGAGGCTAGCAGCAATAGGGATATATATTAAAAATATTTTTTGTAGAACTCATATGGAATGCCATCTGGGCCTGGGCATTTTCAGTTTGGCGCACCGCGAATGGCTGTCCATAATTCGTTTGGAGTAATTAAATTCATTATTTCTGGGTATCAGAAAATGGTGCAGATATGAGCTCAGTCGAGAAATTCTGCCATTTCAGTCAGCTGAATTGGTTCAGCTCAGTATAACTTGGATTAATATCTTTGCATTTTGATTTCCACTTCATCCAGTGTGTCTGCAATGGAATAATCCAATCTTTGCACCTGTGTGCAGGCCACGCTCTGGCGTGGTGCGAAAAATTTTTTAAAGAAGTATGCAGTGCACTTGTCACCTTTAGTGATGCGTGTGGCCCTGTATTGGACACAAACCTGATGTTTGTGTTGCCTTTCAAGTGCGTTGAGGTGGGCGGCTGCCTCCGTTCACTTCCGGCCCCATGCAGGGCTGTATCCTGTGGCTGGGATGTTGGACTCCAAGTGGGCCAATTCCGCCAGCATGCGCGAGATAACCGCCAATGTGGCTCATGAGCGTCTGGATGAGAGATGGCGATAGTGGCAGATGGTGTCCTCTTTGAAAGTTGCCCATGTGGAAATGGGGTCCGCGCAAAATGGTGCAACAAACGATTTTGCCAAAGTTGCCTTTTCCACCCACATGGAAAATCCTGGCGACGCGAGCTCATGGGGTGGATTTTGCACCAATGTGGGGCCTTTGCAACAGTGACGGGTAAGTGGTATGTTATCAAGACCAGTCGGTGGTTGGAGAATTCCATTTTCGTTGTTTTGAAGTGGGAGATGTGGGGTTGGAATTTCACCAGTGTTAGAATAAGGTCGATGCGGGCCATGGACCTTAACTGGCCGTTGTGGACGTGGGGACATGTCATGTTTTCAAGCAGTGGGGCATGTCGCAGCAGCACATCCATTAACCCAAGGGTGGCTTTTAGAACGCGTAGTTCTACGTGACCCTGTGGGGCGTGGGGTGTGGGCAGCCACCGGTCCGTTGGTGAGGTTAGCCAACAGTTCATGTCACCAACTAGGAAATAATTGGGGGTAGCGGGAGGGATTTGACTGATGAGGAAAATTCCCAACGTTTGTGTGCACCGTTTGGGGTGTAGATGTTGACAATTGTGTGTGCAACGTCAGCCCACAAGAAGGTGACGATGAGCACTCAGCCATTTAGGAATGTTTCTGAGGATATGAATTTGAAAAAATTATATTTCTGAATTAGCACCCCACAGTGCTTCGACCAAAAGGATAGGGATGGGAGGAGCATCGTTTTCCAAGCTTCCTCAGAACCTCGTGGAAAGTGGGACTCCTGAATGGCCAGGATATCCATGGGTTAATTGTTTTGTAAAAAACTCAGTTTCCTAGCCCAGGACGGGGAGGCCTTGAGTCCAGCGATATTCAGCATCCCTAGAGTGAAGGTTTCCCCCATCGCACCTTAGGTGTGAGGGGTGGGCCCCTGGGCCCACCAGCCTCTTCAAGGTCCCCACGGGCTTTCACAGCAGTGCAGGTGTTAGCAGCAACGCTATCAGGGTTTTTGTTGATTTTTGAGGAAAGAGTCACATTGGCTTTGGCCTTCACTTTTTGTTTTCCTGACGTCAGACAAATTTTTTGCGGTGCGGATAAGTTTGGTGCACCATCGAGCGGAGCAAAAAAAAAAATTTCAGTTGGGATAGGTCCCAAGTCAGTTTTGACCAGAGCTTGGGTGCAGCAATTGGGTGATATCGAATCTCCCATCAGATCCTTGATTGAGTGGCCCATTCAGCATGGGCCTCCCAATCTGATTGGGTGATGGATTCCTGAGTTGCTTCCGCCGCGAAGGTCTCCATGTCCTCCTGGCGTTGTGAGTGTGGGATGGTGGTGGTGGCCTTGGCCGCTTCATTGGCCGCGGCCCTATGGGCCTGCTTGGCCTTCTTCCACTCCTGCGGGGAGATGGGCTTTACCAATAGGTAGCAGCCTTGTGCTCCCCACTGGAAAGTCTCCTTGGTGCTTGAAGTTGGTTCATAGTGCGCCTCTCCACTGGCCTTGGCCGCTGAGGGGTGCTCTTGGAATGTGACGCCCTCCTTGATGGGGCATGCATGCGCCTTATGGCCGAACGCGTCACAGTGGGTGCAAATGGGGGGCGCGCTGTCCACAGTTACCTAAAATGGGTGGGTGGTATGCCCTGTGATGTCAATAAAGGTGGAGTGCGGGATCTGGGTTAGGTCCTTCATGATCTCCTCAGTTGGGGTCAGAACTGCGATGGCTTTGCCAGTGCACAGGTGTGGCATCAGTGTGAAATGTTGCATTTTGAAAGATTGTATTTCGCCATATATGGCGAGACCATCTTTCAGGTGTTGCTCCAAAATGTCACATTTTACCGTAGTAGGCAAAAAGTCAAACGTGAGGAAAATTTGGTTTGATTTGGTTTCGATGACCCATTGCCCTTCAGGGAGGTCAATCACTATGTGCACTGCTGCAGCCTCGTCTGCTGCTATTTTGCTTTCAAAACCTAGGTCCAGCCAACCGCGCGACATGGAGTGAGGTGCAACGTACACCACGGTCAGGAAAATTTTGTGTACATCTTCACAAAATTTTTTCCAAAAGGCCATTTTTTGGATGTCCAGATACACACGGACTCCAAATTCCAATGACAAAATCGGCTGGGAGTGTGGCGTGTTGATGTACTGGTTGCATCATGCTTGCCATGTGAGTATCTCTGGGGAAATTGTGACCGCCGGTTTTTTGAGATTTTTTCTATTCCGCCAGATTCTCCAGGGCGTTTTCAAATGTTAGAGGCCATGGGCCTTCCACCTGCTCCTCTTGTCTTGCTTGCCCAACAGCTCCCAGACATGGGCGCAGACTAATCTCCTCTGTGAGATTATCAAACTATATTTAGTCTTGAATTGAATAGGTTGCAAAAGTGTTTGCAACGTGAAAGAAAAGTTTACACCCATAAAGTTTAGCCAACTCAGAATTTCAATCCTCAATGGAGTAAATATCATCAACCCAGGTTTTTCAAACTCCTTTTTGCTCGGACCCACTAACCACCTTGGAAAACTTCAAAAATCAACAACCTAACAAATCAAATATAAATCTTCTAGAAGACACAGGGCAGCTTCAGCCATTATTAAGCACACCTTGGCAGATATTACCCACCTAGAAAACAACGTCCCATGCATGGGTACAGCCCTGGATGGGGTCACAAATGGGCGGAGGTTACTGCTCAGTTAAACACCTTGATCCATGAACACCAACACCAAGGTGGAATTCAATATAAAGGCAAAAACATAAGAGACAGAGAAACTTGCTTGAGCTACTTTTTCCGCCGATTCCATGCCCAGAAAAATATGATAGCTTGCACACAGGTCCATTGATTGGACAAATCCATAGCAAATACACCCAAAGAAGTCGTGACCAAAGTGCACAGGTTCTATATGAAATTGTGTAAATCTGAGCTGGTCAAACCAGAAAGAATTGAAAATTCCTTAGAAGCGCACATATTGACACCACAGCCTAAATTAAAAAAATTTAATCAACGTAATATTGTGCGAGGAAGTATGGGAAGTAGTAAGTGGTGCACCAAGAGGGAAATGCCCTGGACCTGATGGGATTCTCTAAGAATTTTACATAAAATATCTTTCTAACATCTCTACTCTTCTAGCTTCAATGAATAAGTGTATCATGGAAACATGCCTCCTACCTGAAGGTAAAAAAGCCTACACTGTCACTTTATTCAAAAAAAGAGACAGACTAGACCTTTCCAACTGGCGCCCAATTTCCCTAACCAACACAGATACAAAAATTTTCACAAAAAGTATGGCCAAACGACTAGGAGAAATTGCAACTGACGCGATATCCCCATCACAATATGAAATGTTCCAAGAAGATCTATATGGGATAACATCCACACAATTGCAAATGTCTGCCAGTCCAAAACCTCTGGAGCACTTGTCTTTTTAGACCAACAAAAGGCATATGACAGGGTGAACTGGACCTATCTTAGGGCCTGCCTTAAAAAATTCAAGCTCCCAAATAGATTCATAAACTGGGTGATGCTGTTCACAGAGTCTGCTACCATGGCTGTGCGGGGAGCAGGCTTCTTAACCAACTCAGTCATCCCAAAGAGAGGACTCAAACAAGGAGACCCCATAAGCTCTTTACTCTACAATTTTAGCTTAGACCCTCTAATCTGGAATACAAACACACTTCTCAAGGGAATCAACGTCAAGGGTCAACCACCAAAAAAAATGATGGCCTTTACTGATGATTGTGTTGTGGACATATCCAACAATCAGGACGTTTGCAGAATTGAGAAGATAATACAAGATTATTCAGATATAAGTAACGCATCACTTAACACTGAGAAAATGGAAATAATATTCCTGGTAAAATATCAGACCCATTGGGCGCCATCTACCCAGGGCCAACAAACTGATACAACATCAAGACTCCTTACCAGGCATAGGATATGAAAATTAGCAACAACCCCACTGAAACTTCCATTTACCACCAAGACAACAGCTGGTCCTGTTCGTCACTTGGGGGTATGGTTAGAAGCAGGAGGCTATGACAACTCCAAGATGGAAAACCAACTTCCAGACAAAATAACAAAACGCATTACCTCCTTACATGGACACTAAACAGTTCTAACAGGAAGGGTCACGGTAGCCAACTCTATGATTCAATCAAACATATGGTTCAAGGCCCATGCAATCGCTTTCTCATTATCCTTCTTCAACACAATTCACGCCCTATTACAAGGATGGCTCTGGTCCAACCACAACCCCCCTGTACACCTCGAAACCCTATTTGGCTCTAGAAGGAATGGAGGTATGGGTCTTACTAATTATGTAGAGCAAGCGACCCATATACTAGGATCCTGGATAGCTCAGGTGACTAGCTCAGATCTTCCAGATACACACTGGGCCAGAACAGCTAGATATAACTTCACACTGCACTCTAATTAAGAAACCAGATCACCCAAACACATTAATCAAGTATCTGGCATCCCATCCTACAGCTGCAGGACCACACGGCACTCCTGCACATTTTAAATGAATTTTCTAGCCATGAGAAGAGCGACATGGCAGATCCACATAAATGGCCAAACCAGTCACTGAGGACGCCCAAGGCTAAATCACAGACAGGAAATCAATGACTAAATAGTCACAGACAATATAATAAGCAAAAACCCAAGTACCATAGCCAGGATAAATTACCTGGACTATATGGACATACCCTACAACCTGGAGACTCAAAGAAGAGTATGGAGATACACACATCTCCCCCTACTCTAATCCAGTATAAGAGCACATGTATGGAGGTGCATGAGGAGAGTATACCTCACAGCTGAACGGTCAAATGCCACTCACACCTCATGTACAATATGTGGTCAGTATGGAAGCTTATCCCACCATTTAGAACAATGCCTAACATCATTGTCTGTATGGAAAGAGGCCATGCGCCTATTCCGCCAAGAAAACGGACAACCATTCAGCCTAGCAAGGTACATGTTCGCTATAAACATGTAATCTCCTATCCACCCATCTCTCAGGGCGTTAATAGTAGCAATAGCACTATGGACGATACATACAATAGTACTGGAATCGTTCACAGGAGCAGCGCCTACAATCCAGGAAGCCATTCATCGCTTCCACAGCCATATATTGGAACATTTCCAAGCATGGCTGTTTGGACACATGACCCTCATAACAGAAGGACAATCAACACATGGTTCCCCATATAGATCCTAAAAGTTGATCCGTTCTTTCACACATGCTGCATCCAAGAATAAGCCAGCATAACCCCCCTTCCCTACCGTCCTAAAATTGGTGATTTTATAGACAACAAGAGGGGCCTTGAACCCTCTGGGGTGTCTTTTAATTTTCAAATTTCATTAGTTATCCCCACTATATTGGAAGTGCTTGTCCCCTGGTTGACCTTCCCCAAATAAATGATAGTTTTATCTCTCTCTTAATAAAAATATCTTTTTAATCTTCTAATCTTCATATCCAATCTTAATTTTATCTAATTAATTGTAGATACTTACCTCTGCTAGTTTTAGAGTGGATGTAGTTCAGCTTAGCTGGCAGATGAGGATCAGAAGATCCCCAGAGGTTAGGTGCTGGGTGAACACACCTGGAGTAGTTGGCACAACCAAATCTCAACCTGAAATTACAGATCAACCGTGGGAACTAGCCCAATCAATGGAGCCAGCAATGGACAATCAGGAATTAGCCATGAGGTGGAGGAGCAAGGGGTCAGGCTGCCCAGGATGGGGGTGAACTGCCAGTGCCCACCAAGAGGGGCTAATCTGCTAAGGTGAAGTTGGTGTCCAGTTGGATTGGGGAGTTGCCTGCAGCCCTGTAAGGAAAGGTCACCAATGATGGTGAAAAAGAAAGTTCCGGCAGTCTTCATACTGTTTGGCCTGGCACACTAATGGAGTCACCTATTGTTGAGAATGAAAAATTCTCATCAATAGGTTAAACTCTTCTGCTGACCTGGGTCAAGATCAACTCTGGGAGGCTTACCAAACATTTCACCAACTAACTACTTTCAAAGTTTGCACTGCGCTGACCACTACACAACTTATCAAACAGTAACTGGCGGAGTATGTAAACCCACCATTCACAACTACCAATACACTAATGCCCACCACCACACTGCCATAGACCGCATGGTGGTACATGCCAGGAGTCAGTAGCAGCAAACCAAGACTTAATGAAAAGACTTAGATATAACCTCAGGGAGGTATGAGGTGCTGTCAAATCAACCCACAACAACTCTCTCTGGGCTCATGACTGGATCAACGCTTTGGTAGCAGAAATTAATAAAAAGATCAGTTTTATAGGGAATACTGCCATGGATAGTGTGGGATCCGCTGACGGATGCCACAAATATCTTGTTTTAAAGTGAAAAATTTACTTTTAATAAAAGTAATAAATAGCGCTTTTTTAAAGTTTTTTAAGTTTTTTATTGTTTAAGCAGGGCAAACCCAAAGAGAGGTCCTTTTCACAATACTAGTATTTCCTATTTAAATAGCTTAAATTTTGAGACCATGGGTATTTGAGGCAAAAGTATATAAATCTGAGTCATCCAAATTAGGAAATATGGCTTTTGGCCTATCAGATTGAAGATAAATATTTTGAGGCAAAACTGACCCATGTGGTAATGATTTGATGAATTGTATCCAATCACCACCGAGTAAAATCTTTTTACCTCAGTGGTGGTCAGACTCATGTGGTAATGATTGGTTAATTTACACCCTATCATCATCAAGTAAAATCTTCTCACCTCGGTGGTGGTCAGACTCATGTGGTAATAATTGGTTAATTTGCACCCTATCATCATCAAGTAAAATCTTCTCACCTTGGTGGTGGTCAGACTCATGTGGTAATGATTGGTTAATTTGCACCCTATCATTTTCGAGTAATATCTTCTCACCTCAGAAGTGATCAAACCCATGTGGTATCAAACACCCCAAATTCAGCCAAGAAGTCAGAGTAATCCTATTATTAGTTATTTCCCTTTTTAAGCCAATTTTTGTTATAAACCATACTTTTCCGATAGTTAGGATTCTACTGAGAATCCGCTAAGGTCTTTTCGCCATGGTTACTCATATCGTTGATAACCACAATATTATTTGAAGATTGGGCAGGTGATGGGCCAATCATGGTAGCAGATTCAGGTGCACTCGTACCTCCAACATTCTTTTTCTTAAGTTGAGAAGGAGATTGTCTGACAGAGAAATGGGTATACTATCAAATGGCATTAAACCCAAGTGAAATTACAATGGTGTGTATCTAAATTAATTGCTGGATTAGAAGAGCTGTCTGGATTTACTAATAGGCAAACCCATGAAACACGTAGCTCCATTTATGAAATGAGAATCAAGGTCAATATACACCTACAATCCTATCATGCCTTCCAAGAAAGATTGTGACAGTTGAGCGAGGTTACTGATGTTGACTTACAAGCTTTTGTGGACCATCATAATTAGTCTCTCTCTACCTTAGAAGGCCATATCCATCACCTAGAGGCTACCCATGAGGCTGGAGGCTTAAACCAACAGACCAACGCTTCTTTCCAAGCCCAATTGGATGCCTATAATACAGTTAATACCAAGCTTTGGGAACAACTAGAGGCTATTAAGAATTTGTTGCAGGCCAATGATGAGGATATCTGAAGATTATGAGAGGAGGTATGAAACCTCACCTTAGATTTTCGCCTGGTGAAGGAAACACAAATCAATCAGGATGTCAACATACTTTTCTGCATGGATGGTGTCAGGAAGTTGATATGACTGGATGATACACTACCCATAAGGCAGATCTGAGGGGGAATCAATACAAGTCTCAAGATTTATGGAAATGGGTATACAAATTATAATTGATCAAAATGATGACCATTCAGCGAATCAAGGGGAATTATGCTGAGATCTGATATGAACAAGCGTTTCTAGAAAAGGGAAGACTAATAGAAGACTACCAAGCCAAGGATGCATCTGGCTTGGGGAACTGAGATATAAAGAGTCACACGGAGGATTGAAAGTGAGGTCTTTTCTGAAGTGATTAAGGGATTTCTAGATAAGTTTGCAATTTATATTAAATAAAGGTTGAAACAAGGGGCGATAGCACCATATATAGCATATTGAGTTTTATTAGTGAGTTGGCTATCTTCATATCATCTGATTTGGTTGCTCAGTGGCTAATAATCTGTGCAAATTGACTCAGTGGAATCAAACCTATACGCTGAGAATTAACATATGGCATGGAGGGAAGACTCTGCAGGTGCCCAACTACCCCAAATCCAGTCTGCAGCCAGCCAAGGTGTGAACATACTTAGCAATTTGGACATCCTGGAAGGGAAGTTAGGTAAGTGCCGTTCTAACTCCCCAATGCAGATTACTTTAAGGATAAAAAAGGGGAATCAGAAGCAGGGAGTTGGACATTTGCTCTCTCATCTGCAAAAAAAAAGAATTTCTGGGGTTAAAATCAGCAGAAAAGGGGAAATGTCAGCCATTTACAATTTTTTGATGAACTAAAGAGCAATGTCAATAATAATAATGATTACATCAACCATAAGACCCTGGTCAATTCTTGGTGGAACTAAGCTAATTGGGGTAACACGATTTCAAATACTACTTGAGCAATAACCATATGATTTAGCAGTCAGCTTAATCTGACCACACCGCGGACCCTGAGGTGTCCATCAAATGGTACTCCCCCAACCACAACCAGGTCCCTTCGCACACCTATGCAGGAACCCCCTTTTATATAGGCGTGGTTGGGGTCAAGGTAAAATATTTTCCCCTGATGGGGATTGGCTGAAGCTCATTAAAGCATTAATGCATGGATACATAATTCCAGCTGTTAATTCCACATACATTTTTCAGCCAATATGAAGCAAACATTCCGAGCTTCATTAGGCTACATTTTCATATTTCCTAATTAGAATGGTAACAAGCCATTCCAAACTTTCTATTGATTCCTTCTGACCCTTGATACTGTTTTAATACAGATCAGTCAGATATTGAGGGGATCGCTTTTTTTCTTTCTTCATGCTTATAATAAAATTATAAAAACCCAACTTCTATTAGTGCTTCATTTTTAATAACAGTTAAATAATTTGTTTAACCTAGTGGCATAAAAGTATAAGCGAGCCAAACACAGCTGGTTTATCATAAAATGATGCTCACTACAGGGGATCTTCTGTACACTAAGAATAGTTTCTCTTGAAAAGCAACTAGCAAGCGCTTTGTCCCGCCTTAAGAAGCTTGAGAAGCGCCCTTACAAACTCCCCTTAAGGATAAGTTCACCCCTGGCGAAGGGAGCATAGCTTCGTTCTTATTTGTCTATGAATCAGTCAGCAAGACTCATCAGACAAGCTGAAAGTCAAACACATCCTCCCTTGCTTGAGTCGTTTAGCACAAGAAATGCTAGTCCCATACCTGGACAATCTGCATACCTGAGCAGAGGTGAAAGAGGCTCTCTTAGATGAATTTGGCTCACAGCAGAGTCTTAACAGGGATAAATAGGCCTTTATGCGCCTAAGCATGTATGGGGACGAAACACCTGCTGCTTTTGCAGAGCGATTTTACCTCACTGAACAAAGGTTATCAACGTCTAACATGTTAGCCATGGATGATGCTATTGCAGCCATGTTAACTGGGTTAGCTTCTCAAATCTCTCTAGCCCAGCATATCATTTCAGTAAAATGTTACTTCAAGAAAATCCACGACATAAAGGAGGCTCTGTTAGATTTTGCTGATTTCCATTGCTGTTCAAAAATAAATGAAGCTGATTTGGAATCTTCAGTTCTAACAATTGAGGGGTTTCGTCTGTAGAACAGTTGTAAGGTGAGCACACCTATACCTATCCCCCCCAATGAAACCTGCTTCCTCAGTATGAATTAAAAGGGATATCACTCCTTCTTATGAATCAGAGGCTTGTAATGTAGTTATTATCATACTCCCAAACATGCTCACTAATGCCTCTGTGCCTTCCCCTCCAGAAAAGCTAGTAAATGCGCGCTCTAAGGTTATTCAATCTCCTGTGGCTGTCTTCCCTACCTCTATCACGGCCTTGCCAGTTGTTGAGAATACCCTTGGGGAAGAATCTGAGGGTAGTTACAATGACGTTGGTTACTATATATTAGGAGCCTCCACAGAAGTAGAGGTTCCTGATCACTTGAACGCTAAAGGAGTAGATGAGACCACCATACCTGAGGAAACATACTTCAGCCAAATCCTAGGGTGAACAAAAGTTATTGACACTGCCGGCGATGGCAATCAATTCTTAGCTAGCTTGATTTGACCTTTTCAGCGGGTACATAATATGAAATCCATCCTGGATAAATACCCTAAGACTGCTTAAAAACTAACCTCTACCTTCCAGCCAAGGGAGGTCTTAGCTTTGTCACCTAACTTTGGAGGAACGCTCACTAAGTTTGAAGTGGTCATTCAAAAAGTCCAAATACTGGCTATCCTGGACACTAGCTCCCCAGTTAACATGATCTCCACAAAGCTTATCAAGAAGATAAAGCTAGCGCCTGGCTTGGAGTACATGCAAGAATTTGGAACCTTTGGCCCAATAATACCTGTGCTATTGGGGCATACTCTTCCCTTCCCATTTGAATTGGTAAGCATATCTTATAAGCCCCTGCTGTAGCTTTGGACAACAATGCATATGATATGTTCATCAGCACTCAGTTTATTATTGAGTATGAAGGAATAATCAACATGAGGCAAGGTCTCATCTCGTTATATAAATATGAAGTCCCGTTAGTCTTATCTTAAAAGAACCCAGCAAGCATGGATACTCTTGACTGGTAAAATACCCCTTTACAGCTATAACTTTGCCTTATTCCACTTCTGGGCGCAACACAAAGAAATTGCCTGATTCAGTGGATGCTAGGGAAGGTATCCCTTTCTATGCTGCAGATGAGGTTTTGATTAATACTGGTGAACAACGAGTGGTTGAAACAAAAATCACGCTTCAAATCCCACACCACTGTTTGTTACACCTTATAAGTATTGAGGGCGTTAATCCCTTAGAGCCTCAAGTATTGCCTGGCATTCTTGACACAGATTACCAGAGTCCCATCACTTTACTATTAGGTAATCTCACCTCAAAGGACATAATTTAAAACACCAGAAGATTGGCAGAGGCGTGTTAGTCCCTGTGGAGGACATTGAACAAATTCACTCCATTGGCTCTATGATGGATAGGGCCTGCCAACGGATAGCCTGGTATGTACCTTACCCAACGTCCATATCTTGGATGAGCTGACCCCAGATGAGCTGGAAAAGTTCACACTCTCATTGATGACTATAGCGACATATTTTTCAAATCAGATAATGACTATGGCCACATGAAGGGCTGGTGCCACTCCATTGATGTGGGTGATGCTCATCCCATTCAGTTAAAATCTTACCACAAGTCAAAGGTGGAGGAACAGCAAATGAGGACAGAGCTTCAACAGTTACTAGACGAAGGGGTTGTTAGTTCCTTCACAAAGCCCTTGGTCTTCCCCTCTCTTGCTAATAAAAAAGAAAAATGGAGGTCATCAGATAGTCATGGACTACCAAAAGTAAATAACCTCATGAAAAAGGATAGCTATCCTATCCCTCATATTGATGACGCCCTGGCCCAACTCTCTGGCTCTAATTTTTTTCCGCCATGAACTTAGCTATTGGCTATTGGTAAATGGACTTTTCTCCTCAGGATCAGGAGAAATGCGCCCTTATTTGTAGTGAGGGTCTCTTCCAACCCAAATAATTACCTCAAGAATTGTGCAATGCCTCCGCAAAATTACAGAATGTGATGGATCATATTATGCAGGACCTGAAGTTAAGCTGTGTCAATTTTACCTCGATGAAATTACAGTATTCTCAAAAACGTTTAACAAACATCTTAATCACCTGAAGGAGATGTTTCAGCGGCTACATAAGTGTTTGGATTCTCCCTTAATTGGGGAAGCCCCAACTAGGGGTTGCAACCTGACTACAGGAGGATGCCAGATTGCGCTTCCCATTAACTTGGGGTAATCCCAGTATGAAGTATTGGGGATTGGCCCTGATAGTTTTTTTAAAATTTAATAGTAAATTTGGCACCAGTGACTAATGCTGAGGAAAATGAACAAACCAATTGGGCAGCAGGAATTACTGTCAGACGTGGAAACCCAATCAATTAACCCTTTCAGGTGCACCGGCAACTTATGCCAAGGATGTGCCCAATCCCCATGTATTATTTGTTTCCCCTCAGCTTCAGCAATCAATGCCAAATCCACCTGTTCCCAATCCATCAAGGTTCTATTAATACCTCAAGGATCATTTTAATAAAATTCACCATTTCTCTCAATCTCTTTTTTGCTTTTAGCTTTACTTTAGGCCTTGGTTGCCTCTTAACTCGATGGGGAGCTTTGGGGCCCTGTAAATAATGGGCCATGTTGGAGTTCCTTCCCCAAAGTTCTGACAGTGGTGCTCACTACAGGGGCACCTGAGTTCTCAGCAAGAGCTAAGAATGGAAGGAGGAGGGCGGTCCCTGGCCTCTGATCCAAGAGGGTAAGCCAGGTTATCAGGGTGTCATCCCTTGATGCTAGCCCCAGCGCCAATGCCAGGTGCCAATCCCAATGCCAGGACCTCCTCCTGATGCCGGTCCCCATGCCAATGCTGGGTGCCAACCTTAATGACAGGACCTCCTCCCAATGCCAGCTCCCACACCAATGCCAGCCCCAGTGCTGATGCCAGATGCTAATCCCGATGCTGGCCCCAGTGCCAAAACTGGCTATTATGCTGATGCTGGGGCCACTCCCTGATGATGCCTGCCAGATCCTGCCATTGTGTCCACACCAGCTACCTTGGCTATTCCACCCTACCGCTTAGATCTGATGCCCCCACCTTGGCTCTGACCCCTAGTCAAGGCTTGGAGGGGCTCTGTCAGGATTCTCCCTTAATTGGGGGGAAGCCCTGACTAGAGGTCATGACCCGCCTAGGGGCAGATGCTGGATTGGGCTCCCCTTTAACTTGGGGTAAGCCTAATCTCAAGTATCAGGGATTGGCCCCAATAATTTATTAAAATTTAATAGTAAATTCAGCACCGATGACTAATGATGAGGATGCCAAACATACCAATTGAGCAGCAGAGAATTACTATCAGACGTGGAAACCCAAACAATTAACCCTTTTGGGTGCACCAGCAACTTATGCCAAGGATGCGCCCAATCCCCATGTATTATTTGTTTCCCCTTGGCTTCAGCAATCAATGCTGAATCTACCCATTCCTGATCCATTGAGGTTCTATAAATACTTTGATGATCATTTTAATAAAATTCACTATTTCTCTCAATCCCTTTCCGCTTTTAGCTTTACTTTGGGCCTTGGTGGCCTCTTAAAATGCTGGGGGTTTGGGGCCCTGTCAATAATGGCCAGGTTTGAGTTTCTCCCCCAAAGTCCTGACAGTAAGTCAAATATCAGGTTAAGGCTCTCAAAGTCTACCTTTTTCAAAAAAAAATTAAATTTCCTTGGCCATTCCATTTCTTAAAAAGGAATACAACCTATCCAAGATAAAGTTAGTGAAATATCAAAAATGCCTCCTCCTAAAAATTAGATGGATATCCTGGTATTTCTAAGGATTATGGGATATTACCATCAGTTCATCCCTAGGTTTGCCAATCTCAGCGTGCCTCTTGTCCGCCTATTGACTAAGAACACTCCCTTTCAGTGGGGTGCGGAACAGAAGGCCTCTTTTGGAATTCTGAAACAACTGATGCAACAACGCCCTATCCTACGACACCCATATTATTATAAACCCTTCATCTTTCAGTTTTTTGTGTGCCCATTAGGGCACCCAGTGCAGGAAACTTTGCGGGATGAAACTCAGGGTACTTTCCCTGCTGAACTGGGGCTGAGCAAATCTAAGCATCACCAAAGTAGGCCTGACCGCGGGTGGGGTGGCTCACACCACCCCCAAACTGACATATTCTTCACTGCTTGGTATACCAGGTAGCAAAGGCTACCCAGCCAGTTCAGAGATATGCCTCCCATTCCTTACTGCAAGGAATGAGACCAGATTTACCCCCAAGTTGGACTTGCTTGAGAAAAGAGAATTGCCATATCTTTCTATGGCTATTTCTAGCCATTGCTTGACTATGGCCAGGGAGCTTGTTGCCTGGAATCCTTCTTAAGGGAAGCAACGCTGGTTTCTGGCAAGCCATAGACCATACATCACCTCCCCCATATTGTGCGCCAGACCCTGAACCCCTCCTTGTCTGCAAGCAGACTTGGTGGGGCATACGCAGTCAGGATTTCTGGCCATGCAAGATGATCAGAGGATAATTTACACCCTAGTTGGTATGCTTCATACCAAAGGAGAACACTACTCCACACAGCATCCGCTTCCAGACACTCTGTGAAGATGTGATTTGCCATCTCCTCCTCTCCGCATACCTTACAGGCATACAGAATGTCATCCTCCTTGTGCTTAATTCACTTACGCAGAGTCGCCCCAGTGACCAGGATGTTGCTGCGGAGTTGGAAGAGAAAGTTCTGAACTGGTATAGACCAGCATCCCCTAACCCTCCTCCCCCGCAGGTCCATCAGGCCAGGTCACATTTTGCAAGTGATCTGGGACAAATATGTCGAGCAAAGCTCTCTCTGTTTTGTAGCTTCCAGAACCTGGAAGTTGTAAAATCTGAGAAGCAGACATTGCTACCTCCCCCACCTTGAGCCAGTCTCAAAGGACGAAGAGGCTTTCTTATCTGGATTATCTCCAGCCTTCTCTTCCTCGCGGGAACACCCACTGATCCTGCCCTCCACAACCTTCTGAATGGGCTTCTCCAGTCTCTAGTGCAACCAGAGAAGGATTTACTTCCCTCCAGCAAGAAGGTAGTTCAGTTGCTTCCACAACATCCCATGCCTTCCTTACCAGCATCTTGGAGGTACTGGCAACATTATTAGTTGCTTCTACCCTAAGCACCCTCTGGCCATCGCCATCAAGGAGGTCCCCCAGTGGACCACCCCAGTAAAGTGCTTAAAGGACTTGCGCAGACGAGGTCCCATCTCCAGTCCCCAAGCTCCTCCCCAAAGGGGAATTGCCCAGATCCTTTCAATGGTCCACTCTCCGCCCTCTAATCTACCCTTGCTGCCTGCCAAAGCTCTAAAGTAATCCTTCCAGTAGCTTGGTAGGTTCCCCGCGCTTGGAATGGCCTCTTAATTGATGCCCCAGATAACACCAAGATCCTTGTTAGAACTGTCCTTGCAAGCCTTAGAGAGGTAGTCCTCCAGTATTGGAGACCAACAGATGGATTTTCCCTCCTGAGCGACCTGTGTGGTCCATTTCAGCTACAGTGCTTTGATCATACTCCCGAAGTTAATCAAACAATGCCCCCTTATTCACCTCCTGACACGAGTTAGAGTAACTGGTTTTTGACGCTCGCCCTTGACAAATGAACTGGATGATTTAACTCTGTATCTTTCTGATGGAAGATGCTGGTTGTGGAACAAATCTGGCAATATACCATAGTCTGTAAAAAATAAAAGTGTTCATGATAATGGCCCTGCCCCAATAAGATAAGTTGAGCTATTGCCACTTCCAAGCCACTTTTTTAAGACCACTTCAAGTTTGAGCCAAATTTTGTGTGGCGACGCCTGCCCAGGGATGGGACACCCGAGGTACAGAAACTCCTCCCCTGTTGCCATACAGGGGATTGAGCTCTTTGGTGCCACACCCAACGTCACTGTTCTGCCGATGGGCCAAGCCCTGGATTTTGACAGATTGACCTTAGCGTTGCTTGCGTTCTGGTACATCTTCAGAATATTCATCACCACCTTCTCCTCCCCCTCTGAAAAAACATAAATCCACGTATCATCTTTAAACATTAAATGAGAGTACTCCTCACCATTGATGGTAAGTTTCCTCTGGTCCAACTTTCTGAGAGCCACTGAAAGGGTCTCTATTGCAAGGACAAACAGCAAGGGAGATAGAGGGTCTCCCTGACGCAAGCCCCTACACACCTTAAAGGGGTGGGAGAGGACCTCATTGATATTGACAACTGATGAGGCCTTTCCTCATAAATCGCTTTAAGCAGTATCAACAAATGCCCCTTGATTCCAACCCTATTTGACACTTTCCAAAGAAACTCATTATTCACCCGATCATATGCCTTCTCTTGATCAAGAAACAGTAGCCACAGATCAGTGCATCCCCCTTTTAGGTTGGGACCACCTAGTGCTAAAAAAAGAAACAGTAGCCACCCCCTCTTGTCATACTGTTTACTTGCCCACTCTTCTATCAGGTGAAGCAGCATAAAGTTGTCAGTAATTGAGCGTCCTGGGATAAACCCATTCTGCTCTTTCTTAACAACATCTTCCACAACCTCCTTTAGTCAATTGATTAAAATCTTCATTAAGATCTTGTAGTCAACGTTAAGTAGAGACAAAGGCCGATAGTTCCCCATTAGGGAGGGATCGCCCTTCTTATAAAACACCACCACTACACCCTTTGAAAATGCCGGCTCAATTATACCAGAGGCTAGGAGTTGGTTGTACAGCTCAGCAAGCATTTCAGACATTTTTGTCCAAAATAACTCGAAGAGCTCCAAGATCAACCCATCCTCCCCGGGAGCCTTGCCATTCTTGCCCTTTTGGATGGCGTCCAACACCTCCAATTTGTGGATCTTGCTACATAGGTGCAGCTGAGTCTCTGAGGCAGTACCCCCAGTCCGCTTGAGAGTACTTTGGATGCCTCCAGGTCATTCTCAGAGGGGCCTTAAAGGTCCTCATAGTAAGATTTTGCCACCTCATTTATGCGATCTGCATCCTTCACCTCAACTCCACCATCACAAAGTGATAAGATCCTAGCTGAAGGTCTGAATGCCCCTACTGCCTTGCGGAGTAGGGCCACATTGCTGTTATAATCCTCATCCCATCTAGACTTCCTTTGTTTAAGGCGATCCACCATGAAGGCTCCCATCGATTTTGCATACAATTCAGCCTTGGCCATGTAGGAAGATGCCCCTGACCATGGCCTGCTTGCAGGTACTCCTAAAACTCAAATCCGAGGTTTCAAACCCCGAATGCCTGGCCCCTAGCTGCCTTTCAAAAATTTCACCAGCCATCTTGAAATCATCCTTCATCTGCAACTATTTTACTGGTACATCTGGCTTCTCCACAATCTGGCTTCTCCACCCCCTCACCTTCTTCCTCATGATATCCTGAAGTGGACTCCACTTCTGGAGTTCAGAGTTCAGTCTCCAGATCCCTATCCCTGAAGAAGCAACCTGAGGGTCACTGATCTGCAGTTCCAGGGGTCTGTGGTCTGAAGCACCTGGATCATGATTCTGAAGTATCAACTTTCAGCAACTCAGGAGAGACTGGGGCACTGACACAAGGTTGATGCGGGAGAAATGATCCCCCTGGATGTGAGTCCACCCAGTCTCTCCCTCCTCACCACGGCCAGCTCTCCAAACATCCAGTAGGCCAAGGTTGATTATTAAACTGGCCAACTCGTGGGCTCCAGGATCAGAACTCCAGTTGCCTGAAGCCCCAACCCTGTCATCCTTAAAGTAAACACAGTTCATGTCTCCCCCCAGCACTACTTACCCCCCAATGCCTACCTCCTGAATCCTTAGGCTGACCTTCTGGAAGAAGGCCTTCCATTCAGATCCAGAATTTGGCGCATATATGCTGATAAACCAGATTGATTCCTCTCCAAACAGTGACACTACTGCCACTGCTCTTCCAGGAGCCAATACCCTTTTATCCAACACCTTAACCTTGTCCACCCACCAGACCAAGATACCCCCCTTTGGCTTCTCCCCTCCCTCTTTCCAACCCATAAGGGCGGGTCTGAGTTTGGTTGATCCACCAAATGAGAGTAAAATGATTGTTTCTGAGGGAACTGGAAAGCCCAGTCCTCTTCTACCCCAGGTTTGGACTTAGTCTCAGTGAAAAAGCCAATATCTATCCTATGTTGTTGCAATCAGAGTTTCACTCGCTGCCGCTGCTTGAGTCTATTCAGACCCCGCGCATTAGAAAATTCAACCCTGATCGCCATAGGTTAGAAACTAAAGAGGCCTTGGTATCAGGATCTGGGGGGTCCCCATCCTCTTCCACCTCAGCTGGTTTAGTGGGACCATATTTCTTCCTCCCATTTTCAGTAATAGACTGAGCCGGGGGTGGAGGTTTCATGGTCACAATAGCCTCCAGAATCTTACCATTTCCAGGGTCCTCAATGGACCCTCCACTTCAGTTGGAGGCATTGGGTTAGAAGGCATTGGCCCACTATTTCTAGCGTTAAACACCTCCCTCACCTCCGCCTCTTCCCCTACGGGCCTTGCGCGCTCTGTCACACCCACATCCCTTATGGTCGCCAACCTCTTATGCAATCAAATGATGGGGAGAACCCCATCTGTTTGGGAGGCGACCACCTCCATAATGTCCTTTGCGGACTGTGCCAAAGCGCCGCTTAGCTTGATTTGGAGTCTATCTGCTTCCCTTGCCTTCCAGGAATGCTTTGATTCCTTATTGACCTTCCTTGCACTTTTCAGCACTCCAGTCACCACCTCCAGGGTGATGCCAGCCGCAGCCTCCTCCCTTGCTTTGGTCGACATCTCAGTGAGCTTCTCCAACGCCTTCTGGATAGACAACTTGACCTCCTCAAAGGGCGCCATCACTAGCACCCCTGCGCTAGGCCCGCTAGGCTTGGCCAATGCTGCAGGAGGTTGAACCTGAGGGCATTTGGCTCTGATGTGCCCCTTCGCACCACACAAGAAGCACCTGTCCAGCGGTACCACAGAAACACTCCATGTCCCCACAGTGACTGAACGAGGCAGCTCCCTATATGATTTCGAAATTTCAACCTTTAAAACCCAGTTCCCAGATCCTACGGTGAACTTTTTCAAGATACCATCCTTCTGCTTCAAGTACTTTACCAGCTTGTTCTCATTAAAGGAGATCACTATGCCAAAGCCTTTCAGCTGAGACGTCATGGCCCCTCTAGTGATTACAGGTGGTATGTCCCTCAGAATGAACCTTCTGATCTCAGTGCCAATGTCAATACATATGAACTCCTCATTCTTTGTGCTCAAAATGGCAGCCAAAACCTGTTCCTTTTGAAGCTTAGACTGGAAGGTCATAATTTCAACCCAGGAGCCAAACGTGAAATGTGGAGCAGGGTGAACCCACACACCTCAATCACCCTGACCATGAACATCTCCTTAGACCATACAGTCTTCACTTCCACGGTGTGAACTTTCTCGAGGCTCTCCACCATGCTCGCCATCAGATCCTTGGATGGGCTGGAGTTCCCCACTTCGAAAAGCTTGGTTCTGACACCAAATCCATTAGCAGCTGCCGCAGCAAAAGAGACTGAATCCCCTGTTCAGCAGAGGCCACCTCTGCTGTTGATTTGTTAACAGAGTTGGTCTCTCCAGTTTGGTTTTGTTACTAAGTTTGCTCTCCAGGCCCATTTTGTGCAGGGACCATTGCAGCCCTTTCAGGTCAGTCCATCATTTTGGTACGTGAGTGCTCTTGCCTTTCACTGCATCAGTGTAAGCCCACGTAAGCTACTGGCCGCTATCCAGGTTTCATGACAACCTAGAAAACCGCGGTGATTATTGTAGACAGGTTTGGGACCATCTAGTAAAAAATTATTGTAGACAGGTGAGCCAATACTCAGCCAATCAGGATTGCCCCACTCTTGTCACTGAGACCTGCTTTTGCAGCACCCCACCTTGTAGGAAATTAGTGTGACAGATGATACGCCTGACTCTTGCCTCCCCCTCCTTCCCATATTCCCCCCAAAGGAGAGTGGAAGCACCTGCAAGAACAGGTTGGGTTACAGTCATTAGCTTCCATCCCACTCCCCATCCAGGCCACTACCAGACCTTTCCAGGCTTCTCTCTGGGTTCTGGTGTTAGCTACTCACCCATTTTTCCACGAGCTTTCCTCAGTTGCACCATGTGAAGGCACCAGCTTACCCTACCTAGCTCCCATAAACCCTTCACCTTATTCACTGATGCCTCAGACTATGCCATTAGGGCCATCTTAGCCCAATTGGATGAAAACGGTGTAGATCATCCTGTATCATATTTTAATAAGATGCTGTCAAAGGCAGAACACAACTACAGTATTGGAGAAGGAGTGTCTTGCTGTTCTTTTAGCTTTAAAGCACTACCGCCCTTTCCTATATGGAACCACCTTAACTGTGGCTACTGACCATGATTCTCTAAAATGGTTATAGAACATGAAAGATCCTACTAGTAGGTTAGCTCACTGAGCTCTAAAGCTCTAGCCTTATGACATGAAGGTTGAACACCGTGCTGGGACCCACCACATGAATGTAGATGGGTTGACTCAGCTGCCAGTCCTTCACTTGGATAATAATGAGGCGGAGAGGTTACATGGCCTCTTAATGACCCCCAATGAATGGGAGGATGAGTATGAGCCCGTCCAGAAGATGTCAGCTTGGCACTCTCATAATACAAAAGTGTAGAACAGGAAGTTGTATAAGCAGGTGGAGGCGAAATGGCTGCCTTACCTTTGGCCCTCAGTATGTGTACCTGCAACCTATAAGCTCACTCCACCTTTGGGCATGGGGGAAAGAAAACTTTTGAGTGAATTAAGGGTCGGTTTTGTTGGTATGTAATGATGGAAGCTATCGTCACAGATGTCTTGAGGCCTGCCTTATGTGTAAGAAACAATCTGGTTTCAAGACTAGATACCAGTATCATCCCACTACCCCCAACAACCGTTCCACGCCATCATTTTGGATATAGTAGGTCCCCTTCTCAGCCTACTAGTGAGAACAAGTTTATTATAGTAGCTATTGCCATTTCAATAAGTATGTGAAAGCTGTGGCTCTTCCTGCTCAAACATCCAAGGCCACAGCCGCCTATTTTACATTAATACATTTTCTCTTGACATGGCTGTCCACAAGTACTACTCTGTGATAATGGTAAAAACTTTACCTCCAGAATAGCCAAAATCCTGGCTACATCCATGGGAGCCCAACAACTTTTCTCAGCTCCATACAATCCCTCTACCAATGAAACTGTGGAAAGAGCAAATGGTACCTTGGTATCCGTCCTACAGAAAATGGCCTATTCTGATCCACTTCACTGGGATCAATTCTTAACCAGGGCTCTTATGGCATACCAGATTAGCTACCACTGGATTTTTGAAAATGTCCCCTTTCATGTCTTGTATGGGCGGTCTTGAAGTTTTGAATTGCACATCTAATGGGGCAGGTTTAACCTCAAAGTTACACTGAGAGGATTCTCCAAAACTGTATTAAAATTAAATGGAAATATAGGTTATGAATCAACCTACTTTTTATTTTCAAAAAGAGGAAATATTTATAGGCTTTTTATGGTTTGTAATCTATCAGAGTGAATTAATCTCTGCGCAATCAAATAATCAATCAGTTGATTGGGATCAATTGATCATTAACTTTGATATATTGTGATAGATCGATTGCTCCTTCCAATGATGTCAGGGGAATTGAGGTAAGGATTTTTTTGGAGATAAGTGAATTAAGTGAAATCCCAACACTTCCCCCTCAAGATTCAATCGTGGTGGAGGATGACTTCTTAGAAACCTAGGATGAATACAATTTACCCTAATACCAGTATCATTATGAACAATCAAATATTCTAATCCTTGTTTAAATATAACTCTATAAGGATCATACCAATTAGTTCCCAGTTTTTCAATCCGTCCGCCTGGCCAAGAATGATAATACATAACATAATCTCCAATCTGATATTCAGGTAAGACTGGTTTATGTTGATTGCTTCGTAGAGTCTCCCTTTGAGTAGTGGTTTCAATTGAATTCATTGCTTGAGCCTGGAGGTGGATAATCTCATCAGCCAAATTTCTCATAACTAAATCGGAATTTTCTGGGATGCTTTCTTTAAGGATAGTCTGAACACTAGAAGGGACTGAAGGATTCCGCCCAAGCATACACTTAAACGAGGACATTTTGATAATGCGGTGATAGCTTATCTGATAAGCAAACAAGGCACTTGGTAAATAAAAATTCCACTGAGTTGGATCAGTTGAGGCCATTTTCCTTAAAATCGAGACCAAGGTTCCATTAACTCGTTCAATGGCCCCATTTGTGGATGGATTATATGGGACAACAAATCGCTGAGTAGTGTTAAATAATTTTGATAACTCCTGTATAAGCTGTGAGGTATAATTAGTCCCATTATCTGACATAAGAACCTTTGGACATCCATATTGGGAAATAATATGCTGATATAGGAATAAGGCTGTAGTCTTAGCCAAAGGGGTAGCAATTGAAATGGCCTCAACCCATTTGGCCAAATGGTTGATGGCCATAACGATATACTGATGACCATGCACTCCTTGGGAAAAGGCCCTACAACATCAATGCTGACTACTTCAAACGCCTTAGTTGGGGAAATGACTTGATGTTGATAAGTAGGGTTGGTAGTTCCATGACGTTTGCAAGTAAGACATGAGTCAAGAGTCTCCCAAATGAACTTGGTCATGTTGTTCCAATAGTATTGAGTCTTCAACCATTCTTGAGTTTTCTTTAAGCCACTATGACCAACTTGTTCATGACCTTCCATTACAGCGTGAAACCTGGAGTTGGGATGTAGGAAGGGCAACCACTTAGACTTGACTTTCTTATACAAAGCTCCATCTTGAATCATAGTATCCTTGGTAATTAATTTTAGATAGGCTCAATCCTCTTCAGTCTCTCAATCCCATAATTCCGTTCATCCAATAAGATATACAAGCGTTCTTCTTTTTCTAGTTCCAAGATCAAAATTGGTAGTTAGGATAACCCATCCATATTTTGATACTGAGCTCCTGAAAGTACGATGGAAAAATCATAATTTTGAAATCATAAAGCCCAACGGGCCAACCTCCTATCAGGATCCTTCATATTCTGCAGCCATCGTAAGGAGGAATGGTTGGTAATAATGGTGAAATGGGTACCATATAAAAAGGGCCAAATGCTTGATGGCCAAAATTACCGCCAAACATTCCCACTCAGTAACACTATAATTTCGTTCAGCCTTTGACAAAGTTTTGCTATAGTAAGCAACAGGATGATCCTTATTTTCTTCATCATACTGAGATAAAATAGCCCCAATAGTGACATTGCTTGCATCTGTATGTAGAAAGAAAGGCTTATCAAACTGGGGGTGAATTAGAACAGGTGCCTTCATCAAGGCGGTATGCAGAGAATTGAAAGACTGTTCTTGAGCTGATCCCCACTCAAAAGACACTCCTTTTTGCAATAGATAAAATAAGGGTTCAGCCATATCAGCAAAGTTGGGAATAAATTTTCCGTAATACCCAACCATAACAAGAAAGTCTTATTATCCCGTAAAGAAGAGGGAGGAGGCATTTGTTGGATGGTTTGAACTTTGTCTGCAAGGGGTCAAATTTCTTTAGCTAAAACCTGATGTCCTAAAAAGTCCATTTCATCTTGAAAGAATGAGCACTTGGAGGGCTTGAGTTTTAAGGAAGAGCCCCAAATTCAGCTGAAAACTTCTTTTAAATGGTTTAAATGCTCATTAAAGGTTTTGGAAAACATGATAATGTCATTAAGATATACCAGAACACAAGTAAGCTTTAAATCCTGCAGCATACTGTCCATGGCCCTTTGGAAAGTTGTGGGGGCATTGCTTAGACCTTGAGGCATGTGAGTTGGTTCAAACAACCCTTCACTCAATATCAGGGCACTTGGCACGATCTTCTGGAGACAGTTCAATTTTCCCAATATCCACTGGCTAGGTCCATGGCCAAAAATATAGGTGGATCCAGCCAACAATCTAAGAGAATTATTAATCCTAGGTAAGGGATAACAGTCCTGTCAGGTAATAGCATTCAATTGATGATAATCCATCATGACTTGATGAGAACCATCTTTCTTCTTAACCAACAACAATGAGGATGCCCAGGACTATTGGAGGAGGTTTCCACAAATCCAGCCTCCAGCAATTGATTCAACTCCTTAGTGTCCGCTCTTTTTCTACTTTTGATTTATGATAGGGCTATGCATGGATAGGAGGTGTTCATACCAGTTTCAACAGTGTGCACTACACCTTTTTTCCCCCTAAAATCAGTGTATGCCTAGCAAAAATGTCAGAATATTCGTCCAATGATTGAAGCACTTGTTTCTCCTGTTCCTTAGAGATGTTTCCCGATATCAGGTCCCACAGTAAGGATTTACTGATCAATTCTCTCAATCCAAAGTGTACTCAACCCAAAGGGTTTAACATCATAGATACAAGATAAAAGGGCAACAGCTTGACACCTTAAGCAATTGGGCGCCTCAATCTACCAGTTTTGGCACATCAGTAAGGTTCGCTAGTAAGACAGATAAAGAGCCTGAATAAGAATAATCTAATATTCCAGGACAAGGCAAGAGTTCTTTGGCAGAAGGATTGACAGTGCCCTGGACTTGTAGCAAATGCCCCTTAGAATCAAAAAGTGCAAAGAAGTATTAATGATCACAC
Organism: Massospora cicadina; assembly: GCA_022478985.1. Lineage (NCBI taxonomy): Eukaryota > Fungi > Entomophthoromycota > Entomophthoromycetes > Entomophthorales > Entomophthoraceae > Massospora > Massospora cicadina. The sequence goes on along the minus strand of JAKSZP010003058.1, from coordinate 10,564 downwards.
GTGATTTTGGTGGAATAGCTAATTCTCAGGAGAAAAATTGAGCATTCCCTCTTCAATATCAGCATGGTAAAGTAATTTTACATGAGGATCTTTCAACCTTGATACTGAAGTGAATAAGACCTTTTAGTTCCTTCTAGTAGACACTTAGACATCAAGTGGAAGCATGATCAGATAAAAGTAGGGAACTTGATACCCCAAGAGAGATAATGACGAAAAAGGGGTAGTTGATAATTCCATCAAATTCTCATAAAAATTGAGTTCCCAGGAGTAGGTCATAACTCAAAATATCAGGCAATTGCTGGAATGGTAAAGGTTAATTTCCCAATTTTCAGAGAAAAGGGATGAAAAAGCTCCAATAGACCAAGTAGCTTTGAGGGGCTGGTGGTGCCATATTATTCATATAATGAGAAATATTAAGGTTAATTTGATCCGTCTGACCAATTTGGAGGAGACAAACATTCACAGATCCAGTATCTATGATAGCCTTGGCATTGATTTGATTTTACTCGAACTTAATCCAGATAATGGTGCTTCCAGCTGAGAGGATAATGCCAATAAGGAGGGCAAGGAATAAGAAGAATGGTCATCTTTATTACACTCTATTGAACTTTGATGCTCTGCTGCGCACTCACATCATTATCAAGGTGAAAAAATCTTATTGGTCTTATCTCTTTTTTCATCTGCTTCCTTTTAAAACAACGATCCTCAGTATGAAAGTAGTGATGGCAGTAATTACACTGGATCGCTCTAGTGTTCTCAGGCATGGCAAAGACTTTGGGCTGACTAGGTCTAGGAGACTCATAAACTTGGGGTTTTTTGGAGAATTGAGGGGCAACTCCAATAAGGCCTCCTTAATATCCAAAATACTTTGGAACTTCTTTTTGACACTGATCAGATAAACTTGCATTTGCATCCTAGTAGTAAAGGCTGACAGAACTGCAGTTATTGCATCATCCAAGTTTAACTTGCCACAGGCTACAAGAGTTTGAGCTTCCCATTAGAACCAATGAGCAAAGTCCTTAATAGATTTTTTTGGTGGGCTGTATACCCAAAGGCCTGTTTTGTGCGAAGGGGTCTTCTCACTTCCAAATTCTTTGATCAATGCTTCTTTGACTTGAGCCCAAGTAGAGCAAGTCATTAAGTGGGGAACCATAATATCTTGAGGCCAATTGAGTAAGGCAATTAGGCAAGTAATTTATCACTTTGGTGATCCATGACCTCACTTAATTCCTTTTCATACAGATATAGAAAGGCGATAATGCTGCCTTGCCCTGGGGAGTATTTGTCCTTGAATACTGGCTTAAAACTCATGGGAGCATTGGTAATCAAAACATGCACTCCAGGTTGTTCAGAATGAGTAGACACATAAGAGGCAGAATGTGAATCTTGAGAAGAAAATTGAGGGTAAGGTCCAACAGCTTCCATCTAAATTTTGTTAATCACTCAAATTTAGGTCGGCATGCCCTACTTTTTCATCTAGTTGGCGAGATAGCTCAAAAATATGTTCCTGTTGTGCATTTTACTTGAGTTCCAGAGTCTCGATTTTTTCTTGGAGCAATTCCCCTTTTGATTCACAAGCATGTAATAAGATATCAGTGTCCTTGGCCCACTTTCCCAAATTGATCAATTCATTGGACAAGGACTGCAGAGTCAAAAGGGGTCAATTGGTACCCCAGGGGTCAAGGTTGCATTCTTTGGCCACATTAGAGAATTGTTCACATAAGTGGTCATCATGTTCATGAGAGAGTTAATTTGCTGATAAGATCCTGAATGACCATCAGCTGCTGGAGGTCCACGAGGTCCATCTGCACCTGGGGTCCATGGGGCCCATCAGCTCCAGTGAGGTCCACGAGGTCCTTCTACCCCAGAAGGACCCATATTTCCAGAGGTTTTCTCTACTTCATTGACCTGGAACTGAAATCCTGAGTACAATTGTTCCAATTAAAAAAGAAGGGTTCTAATTTCTTCCTCCATTGATTGACTACACTCAGAGAGTTGGGAAACACCCTCTCTCCATTCCTTCTCTTTGGAGCCGTTTTTGGGAACTGTACATCAATAAAACTTGAAATCCCATGATTGAACTGAATGAGCTGCTGTTGTACTTTGTTGAGGGATTTTCAATTATTAATTATAGCATCACAATTATCTAGGCTAAAACTCGAGGCTGACTTGAAAAACTCAAAAATATAATTATTCAAGGGTTGGAGTCCATTTAGTAAATTGAGCATCCCATGATGGTGCATTCCAACTACAGGTAGCAAGTGGTTAATTTAGGATGTACAAGTTGTTGTAGATATTGCTCGGAGCCAATCCCTGGCATTTGAGAGGTTTGCAGCATTTCTCACAATATAGAAGGTACTGCATTCAATTGAGATCAGGTAGAACGTATTCAGGGGTTAGAGCCCCTTCAAGTAATTGATTGATGATATTTTGCAAGGCCTCAGGTGGAATTTGAAAAAGTCTGAGGCAAAACTTAAGTTAGGATTATAGAATTCCAAGTTGGCCCAAAATTCCAACGTGGAGTGGTAATCTTGGGATTTGGGCTCCAATTGAAGGACCCATCGTAAAATACTGCCTTTCTTAACCTTGAGCCTCGTCAGGCAAAAATTGAGAATCCATAGTGATAGACGTGGTCACTGGTGCATAACTCAGAGAGCCCTGTATTGAGCACCAGTATGGAAGTTTTGAATTACACTTCCAATGGGGCAGGTTGTATCTCAAAGTTACACTGGGCGGATTCTCCAAAAATGAAATGAAGTAAATAAGAAAATACAGGTTAAACTCAACCTAATTTTTATTTTTGAAAAGAGGAAATATTTATAGGCTTTTTTACGGTTTGTAATCTATCAGAGTGAATTAATCTCTGCGTGATCAAATCTTCAATCAGGTGATTGGGATCTGATTGATCATCAACTTTGATAGATTGCAATAGATTGCTCACTCCTTCTGATGATGTCAGGGGGTTTGAGGAAGGGAATTTTTCAGAGATATGTGAATTTGGTGAAATCCCAACAAGGAGCTAAGTGAAAGCAGGGAGGAATCACCTAAGCTTGTTAGAAGGGTGTTGTTAAGACTTTTTCTCCTGATTAAATTTCATTGGAATGATTGATTGTGGAATTGTGGATTGGTCAAGGTTAGATGATTAGTAACTGATGTTAATCTTCATCCCTTTAGCCAAAAACATCAACAAAAAGTAGTGTATCTGAAAGGCAATAAAATCAGGCCTTCAGCATGACAGCGCATTAATTAATGAACATAAAGCTTGGATATAAATATGGGGGCTTAAAATATAAGACATTTGGACTCCCAAAGTTGAGGCTTCCCTTGTATTGGGAAAAGTCCAACAGTGCCCCCACCAAGCCTCAACTGGGGGACAGTTGCATTACCTGGGTTGAATAGGGCAACCTAAAACTTGGCCTGTAGCATAGTGGCTTCAACCCATCTTGTTGCGCTAGTGACAAGATCTTGGTTGGGTTTGTCCCAAAATTCAGTTTGGGTGGTTTGACTTTTATATGGGGCTGGTGACCATAAATAATGGTTAAAACATGGGTAATTAAGGTTGACTTGGCAAGACATTGTGGATTGTCAAAGCAAATATTAATTCCATATGAAGGGTCCCATAGGGGATCTAGTACTAAAAAAAGGGTCCCATAGGGCAAGTTTTGATTATTAATCATCAGGTCGCAGTTGGTGGATTATTGAAGAGAATTGCATGGGCAGATTGGAAAATCATTTAGTCCTTTCAGTTAGTCAAATCAGGTACTTTGATTTTTTGGTGATAGGTGGGAAGCTTAAAATGTTACCAAAACCCAATTGATAAATAAAATGTATAGAACTAGGAAAATTGTTAAATGGGTGCGAGGTGGATCAGGGGGCATTTGGCACCACTGGGTCAAGCAACTCCCCCAACTACAGAGGATCTCTCCAGGGAGGTGAAGTGATTTCAGCAACCCCCAACTCGGTTAGTTTGAGCAAAATTTAGTTGTAGTGCTGGGCCTTGTCACTAGGGTTGATGGTAAGTGCAGTTTTTGAAGCTGACATAGTGTAAAGTAGAATGGTGGCAGAGAACGCTTTGACCTTGAGGGCACTTAACTCAGCTAACCTGAGGGTTTGTCAACATTTACAGGTGTCTCAGCCAAGGGAAATGAATTTAGCACTCAAGCATATGACTTAGCTGTCTTAGATAGGCAGCTGTGAATCTCAGTGTTGGGAAACAGGGAAGTGAGGCAGTCAGTTGGGTTGGTTGCTTCAATTGGCTTGTCAGTATTTATGACGCAGTTGCATAATTAAATTTGAGATTTATTGGTTGGTCTTCAAATGCTCCAATTCCAGCGCCATAACATTGAGGAGCATTGGTTCAGAGGAAAAGTGGGGTCATTGATGAATTTAGGTAATATGTTTTGTCAGCAAAACAGCAGGAAGCATTGGTGAAGATAAAAATTGAAAGGTGCCACGAATTTTGGTTTGTTTGTATAGATTCATTGCTCAAAAATTGAAAAGTTTTGGCGCAGGGTACTGATAATGGCGCACTAGTATTTGGGTTGGCTGCTTCTTTGGAAAAACAGCAGAAAGCATCAGTGCAGGTAAATGAAACTGATGCCAAGGATTTTGGGTTAGTTACTTTGACTTAATCATTGATAGTGCTTAAAGCTTCAGTGCAGGGAACTGGAGATGGTGCTGAGGCAATTTGTCATGGAATCTGCTGATTAAAGTAAAACTGGGCTTCCAATCTGAGTGTGTAACAACCCAGTGGAAGGCCCAGAATGCCAAGGGCATAGCAGTTCTGAGCAGTTGTAGGAGGGATCCCCTATTATTCTGGTAAGGGAAATAGAAGTTAATTAACATGCCAAAGGCCCCATAACAAACTAAATGGCTGCAATGGGGGCAACCGCAGATCTTGCTGGGGCATCCCCCACGGGTGGGAGAGTCAAGGAGGATGACCAATCCTTCTGGGTTTGCAGTTGTTGACCTTTGGCTTTACCTTTCCACCCATTTTGGACTGTTTCATAATTTAAAAAATTTTGAAAATCATAGAAATTTCAAAATGATGATTGGCTTTATGAATTGAATCAGATTTGAATTGCTCTGACCATCGGGAGGCCTTGGTTTTCATCTTGCATCCATTGGGGGTTTTCAGATTGGGTAGAAAGGTCAGGTACATCGCCATTGTGGTGGATCAATTTTCTAAATGTATTTGGGCTGGATTGGCCCTCAGCGGAATGGCTCAGATGGTTCAGTGCCTGGTTCCCACCTCGCAGTTGTGTGATTGGCAAGTCCTCACCTCCAAATGGAGAATCACAATTAGCAGAGATAGCCTCATTCCACCCAAATTGCGTTGAATCACTAGTAAATTGGCAAGGCAGATCAGGCTGAATTCTCCAATTATTTTGTGGAGTGGGAGGTGGACCTGAAGCTGGTCCGCTGGGTGCCAAATAAAAACCAGGTCATTGGGAAGAGTTTGGTGGATCTGAGAACTCTCCCAAAGTGGCAGATTGAGGTTGCAGGCTGGCAGCAAGTTCCTGGATCTCGATCCCCATTTAGTGGGCCACTGGATTGATGGTTTGGAGGACCCACTTGACAACCATCAGCCCTAGGACACAGAAAGCCGTGTACTTTGCTGTGTTAAGTAAAGGTATCATGGAAAAAGTGGTAAAGCTCATGGAGTGGGTTTTGGAGAGAGTAGTTTCATTTAAACCAAAAGGTAAAAATGGACTGACAACTGCTCTTTACAGAGACAGATGTCTTATATATGTGAAGTGGGGAAAAGGGGCCATGGAATACGTTTCTTTGGGCAGCAATAGCTGACATACTTGAGGGTACTCAGCTGGGGTTCAGGGCTTCATTATCCAGCTTAAGCATAGGTTGCCAAAGCTCTGGCAACATAAGCGTTGAATCCACCAGGGAGGGACCCTCACCAATCCAAACATAAGCGGATTAACTTGGATTAAAGGTGTGGCAAATTGGGTTCTGCCAGGGTCAATTCTAATAAATTTCTAAAAGATTTTTAGAATTTTCCAAAAGCAAATTTTCAACTCAGATTGGCTTTCCCAGACCTGGAATTTCAAATTCCGTGTCCTGGACCCAGTTTTCTGACTCAGGAGCCCTTTTCTGAGTTTTGGAGCTCATTTTCTTATTACACAAGGACATTAAGGATGGCGGAGTGGGGCTCAGAGGGAGGGGAAGCTGCTGTTGAAGGCTCCTGGCCTGCATTACTTCATTGCAGACCTCTGTTATCTTTTCAACCAGAGCAGAAGCAGCCAAATGGGGTACCGTGGTGGGGTTTTTTGGTGCCAATGCAGTGACCCAACGTTCATCCACTATATGAACCAAGTCCCTCAATTGAGACAAGGGCTCTACAGGGGCATTAGGTCCCTTATTCTTCCTAAAAGGGGACTTTTTCCAATCTAACCCAAGATGTTGGGTCTATAGGCTTTCACAATTGACTTAATCAAACTAATTTTATCCTTTTACTAGTAGTATATTGTTCCTGCTCAATATGAAATTGTTGTATCTGCTCCTTTCAGTGGGAAACTGCTATACCAATTTCAAGATGGGGAGGTGGGACTTTAGCATCACATTATAATTATGAGCTACTTTTTCAGCCTGATGTCAGATTTTGTTGATATCTTGTTAAATCCTCTAGTAGGCAAACGTCCAATTAATAAATGTATCCTTGACTTTATAAAGTTAAAACAAGCAGAGTGGGAGTTGGGCAAAATGGTAGGTCATTTCATCTAACAGTTTTTTGTAGTACTGGGCCTGCTCAATTTAATTAAATTATAATGAATTTTTACTGATTGAGTGGACCCTTTGGTGTAAACTCATTGTATTGCTGGTATTTTCCTTGTGAAGATATGTCTTCACCAGGTATCCTTGGAAGGGCCCATCCATGATAGGATCACTAGAGTTGGGATATTTATAAAATTTTTGAAGATGGGTCCTTTGAAGGCTACATAATTAAAGTTGTTAGTAGTACAAGCAAAAATCACCTAGGAGACTTTCTCTATAGGGCAGATCACTTGGTAGCTTAGCTGAACTGAGGCAAATCACTGTTATTTGAAACAAGAAAAAGCTCTGCTATAAATCAGGCAAAGATCTCTAGTTAATTTTAACTAGGCAAAAAACCTGAAACTAAAAAAAGACATTTTTTATATTAACCTAGCATTTTACTAATGCTAAGGAAAGTAGAAACTAGGCAAAATATGGAGCAATTGCCTAAGCTTATCAGCATGGTATTACCATGTTGATTTCTTCTGAGTAATTTAATTGGAATGATTAATTATAATAATTAGGGATTGGTCAAGGACAAATAATTTATAATTGATAGTAAATTTGGGTCCTTCAGCCTAACAAAGCATTGTCCAACAGTAGGTTATCTAAAAGGTGCTAATTTCAGTCATTTGGCCTGACACCACATCAATCAACAAACATATAGTTCAAATTATAAATTAAGGGCTTAAAAATATAAGCTATTTGGACTTCCAAAGTTGAGGCTCCCTCATATCAGGAAAAGACTAACAAGGGGTCATCAGATACCTTATGTATGAGGTTATAAAAGCTCTAATATACTCCTGGATCAGCCATGGGGGTACTATAACTGATCAAAACTTGAGCAGAGTATCTTATTTGGAAGCTCAGTGGAATTAGTTTTCAGTGGAATTAGTTTTCAGTGGAATTGATTTTGATGATTGATTTAAAACTTAAATTTAAATTTAAATCTTTTAAGGACCAATTCTCAGCTTAGATCAGTGCCCTATGGCTTGAAATCTCAAATTCCATGACCCAAACTAGTTTTTCTGCCTTAATAAAGGTTTCCTGAGTTTTGAGATCAATTTTACAGTTTTCAAGGGGGTGGGAGGTGACAGAATGGGGACCAGATGAGGGTAGGAGTCCTGCTGGTGGCTTTTTGAAAGAACTACCTCCTTGCTGACCCCCTTGATCCTATATACAAGGGAAGAAGCAGACAAGGGGTAAAGTAGGTAGGTTTTTAGTAGCTAAAGAAGTTACCTAGAACTCATCAAATACTTGGGACAAGTCAACCAGTTGAATAAAGGGCTCCACAGATGCCTTGGTTCCCTTTTTCCTTCAGTAAGAGTGCTTCTCAAAATCTAGCCTAAGAGGTTAGGTTTCCAGACTTACATAATCAGTAATTACTTCTGAATAAGGAATTTTTTTGTGAGAAGTGATTTAAGGAAGCAAAGGAGGAGCTACAGCCACCAATCACTTATTTAAGGTATATTCCAGATCCTCAATCTTTAGCAAAATAAGGACCAAGGGTTTGAACCCTTTTTTGCTTAAAAGGGGCACATATTTAGTCTAGCTAGATAGTTTTATCCAAAATCCTTAATAACTATAAAAAGGTAAACAAGATGGGTGTTAGATTTTGATGGTTGACTCTAAAATAAACCCTTTGAGAAAACCATCAATGCTAATAGATTAATCCCATTGATGGTTCTTTTGATCTTTCCTAATTTATCTGCATAGCTAAATTTATTCCAAAACCACCTCAATTGTATCTAAATCATCCCAATTATTGTAGCTAATAATAGCTATGATATTATTACTTTATGGCCGATTATGGGAACCACTTGGGTGAACCAAGTGATTCTACAGCACAAATTAAATTGCATTTATGAATTTAATGCAAATACAATTAATGAATAATAATTTTTGTGTATGTCAAGCACCATAATCGGCATGATAGTACTTACATATGGACTTCCCAATTAGGGAGTACCAATGTAAGTCCCAGTGAACATCTTCTGGGCGTCGATTGGGCCATCCTTCCATTCCTGAGAAAGAAGGTACCAAAGAGGATGGTTATACCCCTCATTACTCAGGGTGATTTCGCTCATGTGGTAGATGAGCACTGGGTAATAGCCCTTCCACTTTGGATCCCACTTCCAGTACCCACACTTTCCTCAGCAAAACTGTTATAAGGAATTAGTGAAATCTGCACTGAGATTGCTGAAATGGATTTGATTGCAACTAATTTGAGTGGCAATCAGCCTGATACTCAGATTTCAAATGGTTAAAAAGGTATGAAGACCGAGCTATTGGCTGGAATGCCCAATGGTTGCAATTCAGTTTACACAATGATCAAAAAAATCCCCCCCTCCCAAATCTGTCAGGCATCACCCCCAATGGGCAGCTTCCTGCTGGCAAATCAGGCGTTGCGCCTGATGCAATGCCACTGACCGCAACTTGGCCTGCCACCAAATTTTGTGATGTCAAACTCCAGGGAACTAACCCATCCATTCCCAAATAGTTCACTGCTTAGGTCGAACTGACCGCAACTCAGTCCACTGCCAAATTTTGCAATGTTGGTCCCCAGAGAACTAACCCGCCCATTTCCAAATAGTTCACCGCTTAGATTGAACTGACTGCAACCTGGCCCGCCACCAAATTTTGCAATGTCAGTTCCCAGGGAACTAACCCACCCATTCCCAAATAGTTCACCGCTTAGATCAAACCAACCGCAACTCAGTCCACCACCAAATTTTGTGATATCAGTTCCCAGGGAACTAACCTTCCCATTTTCCAAATAATTTACCACTTAGGTCAAACTTGCAGAACCTGATTCCAGCTTGTTTTCCCTCAAAATCAATGACTAATTAATCAGGTGCATTGCACTGAGAAAATTGTTGGTCAATTCTCTTTCCTTAAATTTTCCAATAAAAACAATTTCTCCCAAAATTCCATTTTTATCTGTTGAGAATTAAGCTCCCTTCCAGTTCCATATCCGTCATAACAGCAGCAGTGCCTCTGGAATTCTGGTTTGCCACTTGGATGCTCTGGCATCTGGGCTGGCAGGCCAGTCTAATTCTTACTTTCTGTTTGCCTGACAACCAAGTACTATTGAGAGGGTTGCTGACGTCCCAATTAAGAGTTCATCATTATTTGAATCCATTATTTCTTTTTTATCAATTGTTGTAATTGTCAGATGTATGATGGAATGATAGTACTTGCACATGGACAGCCCAAATAGGGAGTACCTAGTACTATTGAGAGGCCTGCCAATGTCCAAATTAGGGGTGCATCATTATTCAAAGTCTATATTCTCTTTTCCCCACTTATTGTATTTAATCAGCTGTATGACAAAACATAATTGGCTGAATGAAAGGCAAATATACACCACTAAGGTGCTAGTATTATGCCTAAAATCTTCCCAATTGTGAGAGTAGTAGTGCCTTTAATTTGGATGAAACAATTGTAATTAAGTTAATTCAAGGGCAGAATTAACTTGGGAACATTTTAATAACCACTGCCATAATACATAGTGGATTGGCATGGTTTTAATTAACTCATCTAATAGATGAGTATGGCCAGGAGATGTCCTAGAGGTATAAAATACCAGCGCCTTGCCCTAAAATAAAATCATCTTTCCATATCTTTATATTTTTCATCTTATATTTTTTTATCTTGATTTGATTTTCATATTAAGAGTGTAGACAAGCATTCAGGGGAGCTTGTTATAATTACCTGTTTCTGGAGAGTTCCCAATTAGAGAGAGAAAATTACCCTATAAGAGACTGTCAGAATCCAGCCAAGGTTATGCTCACTG
>JAKSZP010003057.1:37500-80274 GCA_022478985.1 Massospora cicadina | reverse complement strand
CTATACTCCAATACCCCTCAGGGTTTATTGCGATGTTCATCTGGTACTTTGCCAGGTGTCTATACACAATTATGGCTTATGGGCACTCAATGGCGCTATTTCTTCCTAGTTCCATAACTGTCATACCAGCAGCAGTGCAAAAGCATTTAATCTTGCGATTTGTGTGCTTCAGCACTTAAACTGGCACGCCATTCTAAAAATAACTTGTTGTTTGCCTTACATAATTGATCAACCATCATTCCTAATAATTTCCGCCTTCCTTATTAATATGGTCTTAGCAATAGTCCTTTTTGATCATCTGAAGCAGGTTGTGAAGAAATTTTACTATGGCCATAATAGCCTAGTGTCTCTCAAATTTTCCAAGCCACATCTCATAGTTGTCACAGCCATCATGCCCATGTCAGTATGTTCTGGCATTCCAACTTATTGAGTTTTTACTCCAGTTACCAACCTAGTGGTTTCCCCCAATTCAGTACCGTCTCTTCCATATCTACAGATTCAACTACAGCTGCCAATAAAGAGAGTTTCGCCTACTTTTTATTGACTATAAAGATTATTATTGGGTCCACCACATCTCCTTTGAGGCTGTGGTGAATACTAGAGATGCGGGTAATTTTATGGATGTTGAGCTAGCCCAACTCTTGGAGCTTGACCTGGACCTAGGTCCTTTGGTGATGGTTACTTCATCAGCCTCCCAGACCTCATATCTAGTCCGCCGGCTGGTACCTTTCTCAGTACATCAGTTTATCTTTTGCAATTGGTTCTCAGTAATGTCAAACTTGGTGTTTCTGGTAATCTTGGGGGTCAGATGGTGGCGTCAACAACATGTTAGAATTCACCTGGAGTCAAATATGCTGTCATATAAAAATGATCAAATGGAGGGAGAATTTCCTTTAGTTGATACACTTAAAAAGACTCAAGGCCGTAGCTCCATCACTTCCCTCATTTCCCCTGCGGGCCTTCCATCCAATTTTTCAAAAGAATTGATGCACTATCGAATTATCTTTGATTCCAAGAAGGTGGACCATCTTCCCTCTCATACTAAATTTGACTTGGGATTCTGAATAATGGTACAGTTGGTGAACATCAACTGTTCCTTGTATCCACACAAAGTGGAGAAGGAGGCTGCTCTTAACACTTGGTTAGATTATATGCTTAATAAAGGGTGGTTGTTTAAAGAGATGTCACCAATTGCCTCTCCCATTGTTTTTGCCAAGAAGGCTAATGGTTCCCTCCATCCTTGCGTGGATTATGGACACCTAAACAAAGTTACAGTACACAATCCCTACCCTTTGCCCCTAGAGCAAACTATCAGTCAAGCAATTGCTAAATCTTGTGTGTTCTTCAAGCTTAATCTCTTTAATGCCTTCAACCAAATTCAAGTGATGGAAGGGCAATAATGGTTTACTGAAATTCAAACAAAACGTGGTATTTTTTAATTCTGTGTAATGCCCTTCAGGTTATAAAATGTGCCAGCCACATCTCAAAAAATGTTGTTAGTGTGCTGGGTGAACTCCAATTCACTTGCGCAGTTGCATATATTGACAACATCTTGGTTCACTCCCCAACTCCTGAAAAACACAAAAAAGACTTGGAAGTGGTCGTGGCTGCTTTGCACAAGGCGGTCCTGTTCATTAAGCCTTTGAAATGCGAGTTTGTAAGGAGGAAGTTACCTTTTTCAGAAAACATGTCCTAAAAGATAGTTATGTGATTCCCCCCCCAACAAGTTGGACGCCATCTGCGAATGGCCAACTCCAACAACGCAAAAACAATTAAGAAGTTTCTTAGGAACCATTATTTTCCTGAAGAATGTTTCTCCACCCTTTCCCAGTTAGCTGCTCCGCTTCACCCCCTCATGGGTAAAAATGTATCTTTTCATTGGACACCCAAGTGCCAGCAGGCATATGAGTCAATTAAAATAGTCTTCTTATCTCCCCCCATCCTAAAACATGTGGACCCTTCAAACCATATATCATTGCATGTGATGCTTCATCAGTAGCAGTGGAGGCAGTTCTACTCCATAAGCACAATTGTAAAAATTTACTTAGGAGTTGATTATTGGTCATCAACACAGTAACCTTTTTACTGCACAGGTTCAGTTTCCTCATGCACCTTGCTTTGTAAAGAATATATGATCTGATAATAGTATGGAGACTATTATCCATAGTTGAGTTGGAACTATTATCAGGCCCAACGCTTCAGCCAGTATTTTTAATTAGATACTTGTTAAGTTGTACTCATAGGGATATGTTCCCTCTATTACTGTCCACTCAATCTTTGTCAAGATCCTCTGATGACAGTCTCCTTTGGCCCAACACACAGTCAGAAGCTATCCCCTAATTGTGGTTCTCTTTGTCTCTAGATCCCCGCTCAGATCTCTACTCTTCTCTCTGAGAGTCTACCAATTATTGCCTTCTACAATAATATCCATGAGATGGAACTTCACACTGGATGCTGATAGTCTAACTATAACCAAATTTACAATAAAACTAATAATGTTTTTTGTAGTAATAGTAATATTTGTAGTAATAGTTGTTTTTTATTATAGTGAATCCTAGGAAATTTATAGGGAATTTGGCTGTCTAACCCTTGGTTGACACCTCTTCGATGAAATGGCACCCATTGCGATTGAATCACCCTTCCTCATCTCAGCATAGATGGTCTTCCCCATCCTGGATAGGATTCTGTCATTGGACATCCTTGAGACCTCAAACAGAAAGAGTCAGAAAACGTGTCCCTAACGTTTTCCTTTTGATCCAAGCAAACCAACCATAATTGGCTATCAACCTGCTTAGGTAATGGGACTTATTACCCATTAGGCAGGTCACTTCGCCAACCAATTGATTTGTTAGTTGCAGGTGGCATCACTCGCCTTGTAATTCACTACTCATTTCCAACCAGTTGGTGATGAAACCTGACCAATCCCAATCAGTACACCTGATAGTTAATCACTATCAGATGCCCCTATTTTGTCAGCTGCTCCACCCAATGAGATATTAGGTATTCATCCGGATTGATCCCTGATGGATATGACCAGGCGAATATTCCAAAATCCCCCAAATGTATTTCCTCCAAAATTCAGGCCAACTTATTTCCAATTCACTCCGCTTTAGGGAAATTTCACCTAGCGACACCAGGTAATCTAGAAGGCTGGGAATATGGGCAAAAATCCCAACACATCCCCCTCTTGCCTAGATTTCCAGTGATAAAAGGACCAGGGCATGGGAACACCGTTTTGGACACCTGGCCAAATACTTCATTGGTTCAAGTGGAGTACACTTGTCAATACTCAATGCTGCTCAGGATGACCTTCAGCATATGGCATTCCTCCTCTTCCTTCTCGCTACCACCTACTCAGAGCGCGGTCCCCATGACCTCTTATTATGCCAGGATGATCAATTTACTCATGACAATGTTATTCCCAGGATCCAGTTTTCCCCCTGTCAAGGTATATGACCTGCTGTCATATTCAGGATTCTTGGTCCGGTGTCCTTGAATTCCTGATTCTCTCCTCATCCTAGATAGGAGACTCTTGCCGTCAATGTTCATTTCATGGCTTGATTAAGGATACTTATTTCTATTTGCCCTCATTATTTTTCTCATAACCTCTTGGCTGTAAGTCATTCTTAATTCTTCCCTCAGAAAGCTTAATCATTAATTTTTGAAATTAGTCTCCCAAAATTGGAGCCTAATGGATTATAGAGTGCATAATGTCAACTTCTATATAAGTCTGACATCCCCCCTCTAGTCCTGCTCATATGTCAAACTTGGAATCCCACTTCAAGCAACTTCTTAACAGTCTGTCAGATTTGGACCTCCGCCTCTTCCAGTAGATGAGTCAGGATGCTCGACGGAACCTCTTCTATGGTCTTTCCAGGACTCATACACCTAGTCTGGCACAAGGGGCTAGTCCTTCCATCGAATTACTGGAAACAGTAACCAATCCCTCTGAGACCAGGCTTGCCATCATTTCAAACAACTCTTGGCTGACTCTTCCCTTGCAGTTGATCCCCAAGTTAGACTTCAAAACCCTTCTGGATTTGGCTCCTTTCACTGATGCTCCAAACATCATTGTCAATGCTCCGGAGGTCATTCCAGTTTCTTTGGATCATTCATTCTTGGCTGGGTCAGACTTACTCCCTGAGTTCCTCTTCTGACTCAGTCAATTTTACAAACCCGCTGTTCTGGTTTCTGAGCTTTCAATCGGGAACAGCATACATTTTGAGCTCCCCTAGATGAATTTTGAATGCAAGTCACTGAGGTGTTGACATTAGCACTGAATCCCTCTGATCTGGACAACCTTCTGGATTGAAATACTGCCACTTATGCTCTCCACTTTTCTGGCCAAGCTCTTCAAAGTTGGTTGACAAAGCTTCCAGCCTCGCCTGGCTTCCATCAGTCAATCAGCTTTAGCTTCCCAAAGCACATAGTCATCATTTGCAAGATACAATCCATTCTTTACACAACTACCTCTTCTCTGGAGCTTCTCATCGCTATCTTCTGTTGATGGCATTAATCAGGGGCATGATTTGACAATCCCCATTGAGTATTCCTTCTTTGCTGCCAGCTCACATGTCTGGTGTTCTTGATGAGGCCCATCAGCAGGCACTCAAGACAAATCTTCCAGCGCCAGTGCCTTATTGGGATTACTTGGGTTATTTGCCAATTGCCTCTTCCTTTATTGCTATTTTTCTCCCCGCTCTGGGGCTTTGCAATTGGCTTCTTCCAACATCAATTTCCCTTCCCCTAGTCACGTTTTCTCAGTGCTCAGCATCCACTCAAAGAACGTGGTTTTGTGTAGGTCTCACTCTTGCAAGTGTCCAATCACATATCAATTTTGATGGGCTATTTCTTCCTACCGCGATCCATCCTCCCTCCCCCAAGAGGTGACATAGGCAGAATCATCCCATTACTGAGGACAACTAATAGAAATAAAAATTATAAAACATTATTGACTTTTTTCCTATGCCTTTAAATTTTTTTTCCAATATCTTTTATCAATTTTTTTATTTTTATTCTCTTTTTTTCTATGGGACCTGACCTTGTTTTGGTTCAGAGGTCCATCTTTTCCCCCAAACTGGATCCTGGGCACTTAAACCTACCAGTTTTTTATGGTTCAGAAGTCCTTTTTTGGACTTAACCATCTAGATTAGTTCAGAGGCCCTTTTTTTGGACTTGATCTAATCATCAGGACATGACCAACTTAATAATTCATCAGACCTTTGGGAACTCCTTTATTTTTTTCTTTGATCCAATGCTTTAGATACTTAGCATGGACTCAATTTACTACTCTTCCATCCAAGAGATTCTTGATGGACTAAGCATTAGTCGCCTTCTTGGCAAATACTTCAAATGGACTTGACCATAATGCATCCAATTTGTTTCTTCATCTGAAACCATGCATATTGCAATAGGCGACTCTTTCTCCTATTCAATATTCTTTCAATGCTGGTCAGTTCTTATCATCCGTCGTTTTGCTCATATCCTTTTCTTCAAGGTCATATTAAATGATTGCAATTGCATATTGATCAGGCTTCTCATCAGTCAGTTCAGGTATTGTTTGGTATTCATCCCTGACATAGGTTCTACTACCAAATATAATATTGGTAGAAAGGTGGCCTTCCTCCCATATAGTGATTCAAACGGCATCTTACCCATTGCCATATGATGACTGATGTTTTAGGTGAATTCCACCAAACTCAGGTACATTCCCCACGCGGAAGTTCTCCCTGTGACTAGCTTCCTCAGCTTCATGGCCAGCATCCCATTGACCTGTTCTACCAGTCCGTTTGTCTCCGGCCAATATGGTACTGACATGACTCCTTGGATCCCCATTATTTCATCTAGCCTCAAGATCACGTGAGACGTGAAGTTGGTCCCATTGTCACTCAGTAGGACTTGTGGACATCCATGCCAGTATACTACTTGATCCAGGATGAATCTCGCAGTACTGGTAGCATCAGCTCTGGTTAGGGATTTTGTTTCAACCCATCTCATCAGATGGTCAATGGCTACTATGATGTAATTCACTCCTCCTGTGCTCATCGCCAGCGGTCCCATCATGTCGATGGACACCATGTGCCATGCAAATCCAGGTCAGAACAGTCAGTATCCAGTTGTATTCTTGTGTGGTTTATGCAGTTGGCATTCCACGCAACAAGCCAGATGATCCATGACATCATAGTTAATCGATTCCCAGTAATACTGGCAAATATGATTGGTTGTTTTTCTCAGGCCTCCATGCCTGACAACCTTACGAGTGGCTTGAACTATTGCTGCTCTTTCTGAAGGTTTTGGGAATAATAGCTGTTTTCCATTTATCATCTTGAATAATTGTCCATCCATGATCTCAGTGTTTTCCATCACTTTTTGAAGCGCACCTTTAATTTCTCAAGGCTTGTCCTCAATTCTTCCTTTGACCATTCTCTGGGATAGCTCATCTACCTGCGGATATACCAACTGGACCATTGGTAACCGCGATAAGCCATCCGCGTTCTGGTGAGAAGCCCCCACTTGGTGGACTATCTCATAATCATATGCATGAATCTTAAGTGCCCATCGGGACAGTCATCCTTCAAATTCCCATAGATTGTGCGTCCAATGCAGCAAAGAGTGGTCTGTCACCACCTTAAAGTGCGTTCTGTGGACATACACCTGAAACTGCTTACAGGCATAAATGACTGCAAGGCATTCACGCTCAGTCACGGTGTAATTCCTCTCAGCAGCTGAGAGTGTCCAGCTCACATATGCCGCTGGATGTTTGTCCCCAAGTTCATCTACTTGGCTCAGTATGGCGCTGATCGCCAATGAAGCATCAGTTTGAATGATAAACTATCAATCAAAATTCGGATATTTCAGAATTGGAAAATTTATCAGATACCAGAGAGTAACTCATCAAAGGAGTCCTGGGCCTCTCCATTCCATACAATCCTTTTTTCAGATCCATTAAAAAGAAACAAAGGCTTGGCTATTTGGGCGAAGTCCCAAATAAATTTTCTGTAGTATCCAACCATCCCAAGGAATACTTGGATGTCTTGGACACTCTTCAGCACAGCCATGCGCTCAATGGCTGCTATCTTCTGGGGTTGCAGCTGAAATCTATTTGCGTTAATCACAAATCTCAGGTATTCCAGCTCCTTCTTGAAGAAGTGGCACTTCCATGGCTTGATCTTCAGGTTAGCCGCGGACAGTCTCTTAAAAACTTCTTCCAAGTGATGGAGGTGATCACTAAACGTTCTACTGAACATATTAATATCATCCAGATATACCAAGATGCACAACAACTTCAGGTCGCTCAATATCACATCCATGGCCCTCTGAAACGTCGTGGGCGCATTAAAAGACCCTGGGACATCCTCGTCAGCTGGTATAACCCCTGTGCGGGATAATCACACATTTTTCTTGGTCTTCTTCTGGCAAGTCGATCTGCCAGTATCCTAAGATTAGGTCCATTGCGGAGAAATACTTTGCTTCTCCTAATCGATCCAGCACATCGTTGATCCTTGGTAGGGGATACAAATCCTTCTTCAAAATTTTATTCATCCTCTGATAGTCAATCACTAACCGATTTGATCTATCTTTTTTATTTACAATCAGAATCAGGCTTGCCCAAAGACTTGACAACGGAACTAGAAGCCCATGCTTACTAGTTTAATGATCTCATCTTCCACTACCACTTTGGCAGCTTTCAATCTTTGGATTGATCTCATTCTATTGGTAGATTTTCCCCATGTTGACCTTGTGAATTACACCTTGTGCACATCCTAAATTGTGGTCATCCTGAGTGAACACTTCCCAATATCTCTTGAATAATTCAAGCACCTCCTCCTTCTGCCCTTCCACAGATCTGTAAGCTGCTCTCAATCAACCAATAGGTTGATGCTTTTACTTCCCTGTCGGTAATTCCATTTCCTCAAGAGACCCAAAATCATGGAATTATCTCAATTCTGCCATTGGGATTAAATGAATAATTGCGATGATTTGATTCCTCATGATCTTCATCAGTTTTTTGCTTAAATTCTCCAAGAGAACTCATATTTCTCCATGGCCCAGCATGATTATCTTAGGAGCCACCCATGGCTCCACTCTGGACTTCTTCCAGGGGCTTTTTTGACTTCTCCATACAACAGCTCCAGAATTTCTAAAGTTAACCCTGTGTCAACTATCATCTGCGATCTGGCCAGAATGGCTCTTTCCTTCTTGATCCTTAAGGGAATTCCCTTGCTTTCTAGAATTTCCGCCGGCATCTCTTGTTGCTTCCTACCAACTATTTGGTATTGAATCAGTACAATGCTGTCATTGTATATCAGATTAAAGAAGTTATTTCTCCAGTTCAATGGAACTTCACCGTCCTTCTGGTATACTAATGGTAACGTCTGACCCAGGATGGTCAACATATTATCCTCAAAGTTACATTTAACTCCATACTTCTGCAGAAACTCCTTTCTGATCAGGATATTGTAGTTCTGGTTCGCCAAAACTATTGCTGATGCAGATACCACCAATGACCCAAATTGTAGTGGCAGCACACTATACGCTCCACAGGAAATGGTGGAGTTCAGCCCAGCTGTTTCATATTCTTTCTTGTGCTCCAAGTCTGAAGAGATCTTCATCTTCTTCACCAGCTTGGTCAACACAATATTGATGGGCGCTCCGCTGTCAATTATCGCCCTCACCCTCACTCAATTCACTTGAATATTTAAATACATACACTTGGAGTATTGTAATAGAGTATTTACTGAGTGAATTGTGGCATTATTAGCCAAATCTAGGGTATGAATAATCTATGCCAATAATTCAGGAAACAATTCCTTAATCACACCAAGGTGAATCAACAGATTGGCCTCATCTAAGCAAACATTGGTTAACTTATCAGGATTCTCAGCAGTTCAAATCTTCTCTGCCAGTTGACATGCATATGGCTGGGCAACCTCCTGAACTATCTTGGGGTCGATCTTCTTCACCCCAGCTCTGGTCACGGAATTTATATCCATGTTGACCACTTAATATAGTTGATCCTGCTCGTTATCTACAAACAAATCACTAATATCTATCTCTTTGTTCATGATATTGGGAGGAACAGGTTTCTCCTCCGCTCTAAACTATTCCTTGTCTAGGCAGCAGGAACTTTTCCCAAATCTTTGGCTACTGCTGTCTCTTTAGCCTGGACCACATTAATTTGATCCTTCAGCTTTTTGTAGTGTGCAGCAAAATGTCCTTTCCTGCCACACTGGAAGCAGACCTTTTCTTTCTTATTTAACTGTTTAAAATCCTCAGGCTTATTTCCTGGCACAGTTTGGTTAAAAGTCTCCTTTTCTCCTTTACTTCCTTTTGTGGGATTTGGATTTCAGACTGGATTGGACTTGAAGCTTCTATTTCAGGCATCAAACGTCGCTCCTAAAATCTTCAGGTTATCTACCATTTGCAAGGTAGTTATTTCAGATACAAATACAGTAGACATCATTCAATGCAAATCGCGATAGGGCTGAAGGGTTGCTTGCAGAGCGATTCTTGCATCAAAGTTGTCTAACACCTTTGCTCTAGCCAGGATCCGCGACTCCTGGTAAAATTAATCCATGAAGCTTGCAAGAGACTTATCTTTACAGAATTGAATTCCCATAAATTCTTGCTTGCGTTTTGACATGTGGGTTGGACTGCCAAACTCCTTCATTATGGCCGCTTTAGCCTCGGCATAGGACCAGCTGTCTCCCTCCAAGTGGGGTAACACTAGGTTCTGGCAGTCAGTGTCCAAACAGTTCATGACCATCAATGCCTTTTGATGATCTCCATATCCATTCATGGTCATGTCAAATAGTTGGAAAAATTCTGGGGCGTTATCCTAATGGAATGTGGGCAATTTAGGTGTTACTCTGAATTCCTCTGAGTTATTTCAGGCTGATTCTTTAAGTTCAGCTACTCAGCTCACTTGTGGAGTAACTTTGGGCGTCATCCCCTGAAATAGCATTAAATGCAGGCAGCATATTTCTTGGGGTATTCATCTTCCAAAGTATCATTCAAGGTCTTCCTTCTTCAGCATCACTGGCCATATCAGGCTCACATGCACATCTGTGGGCTTTATAATCCTCTACTTCTTTCATCAATTTCTCAATGTTGCACTGAAATTTCTCAAATGAACGCAATCTGCTTCACATTCCATTTTTTAGGAATAGGACCTCTCAAATGAGGTCTCCTTATTTCCTCTTTAACTAGTTTACTTTTCCAAATAACTCATTCCCAAAGTTGGCTACATTTTCAACTCCTTCCTCCACCTTGGTGACTCATTCCTCCAAGGCCGCGAACTCCCAATGGTCCACAGAGTTTAAGGAATTTTGATTCATTGTGGCGATCTCAGTCCACAACTTGCGCATCTCTTCTTTATATGACATAATTGATAGATTCTTCTACTCAACTACCCCTGTAGTGAGCACCAACTTGTAAAAATTTACATAGGAGTTGATTATTGGTCATCAACACAGTAACCTTTTTGCTGCACAGGTTTGGTTTACTCATGCACCTTGCGTTGTAAAGAATATATGATCTGATAATAGTATGGAGACTATTATCCGTAATTGAGTTAGAACTATTATCAGGCCCAATGCTTTGGCCAGTATTTCTGATTATGTACTTGATATTGCCATACTCGTGGGGATATGTTCCCTCTATTACTGTCCACTCAATCTTTGTCAAGATCCTCTGATGACAGTCTCCTTTGGCCCAACACACAGTCAGCAGCTATCCCCTAGTTGTGGTTCTCTTTGTCTCTAGATCCCCGCTCAGATCTCTACTCTTCTCTCTGAGAGTCTACCAATTATTGCCTTCTTCAATAATATCCATGAGATGGAACTTCACACTGGATGCTGATAGTCTAACTATAACCAAATTTACAATAAAACTAATAATGTTTTTTGTAGTAATAGTAATATTTGTAGTAATAGTTGTTTTTTATTATAGTGAATCCTAAGGGAATTTATAAGGATTTGGCCATCTAACCCTCAGTTGACACCTCTTTGATGAAACAGCAGCCATTGCCATTAAATCACCCTTCCTCACCTCAGCAGCAATGGTCTTCCCCATCCTGGCTAGAATTCCGTCGTTGAACATCCTCAAGACCTCAAACAGAAAGAGTTGAAAAACGTGTCCCTAATGGTTTCCTCTCAATCTAAGCAAACCAACCATAATTGGCTATTGAACTGCTTAGGTAATGGGACTTATTACCCATTATGGCAGGTCACTTCACCAACTGATCACTTTGCTAGTTGCAGTTGGCATCACTCACATCACAACACACTACTCATTCCTAATTAGTTAGTGATGAACTTAATTGATCCCAATCAGTACACCTGATAGTTAATCACTATCAGATGCTCCTATTTTGTCAGCCGCTCTGCCCAATGAGATGTTAGGTATTCATCTGGATTGATCCCTTGACAGATATGACCAGGTGAATATCCCAAAATCCCCTAAACGTAGTTCTTAAAATTTGGGCCAACTGATTTCCAATTCACTTTGCTTTAGGGACTTTTCCCCTAGTGACACCAGGTAATCTAGCAGGCTGGGAATATGGGCAAAAATCTCAACAACAATAGTCTAGAATATCTGGTTCCTACTTTTCCCAGAAATTCTCCTCTACTGAGCAACCATGGGCCATCTACAATAAGGAGTTGGCAGCTGCAGCATGGGCGTTAACTCATTGGTGGTATCTGTTACAGGGTGCCCAGCATAAGTTAACTGTGCATACGGATCACCAAGCTCTTTTGTATATACACAAACCAAAAAAATGGCACATAACAAGCTTGTATCTATCAGGATTTATGCTTCTTCAATTTTAAATACAAGTTTGTGAAAGGTGCATTATTGCACTTCATAATTTCCTTAGTCACAATATGGCTCATTGCCCCGCAGACTCAGATGAAGTGGACCTGGTTACCATGATTCCCACCACCAAAGTTTTATCTATTGCACCCCCCATGGTCACGTCAGTAAACTTAGCTACTGATTCTCCGCTTATTTCATGGTTTTTAGCATCTCAAATGACCTGCCCTGAAGGAGTGGAGTTATTAGACCAATTGTCCCTTCAAACTCACAAACCTTCTCTATATTCCTTGGTGGAGGGTCTCATATATTTTTGGTCATGGGTTTGGGACCCCCTCTCTTCAGAGCTGAGGTGTTTTGGGCACATCATGACCCTCCCACAATTGTCCATCCAGGTAATAAGAAATGTACTGAGTTGATCAAGCGGACTTACAATTGGATGGGTTTTCAGAGGAAGTACCAGCCTGAATCACTGATTGTGTTACTTTTGCATGGTCAAGTCAGATTAATCAGAAAGGAAGGGTCTTCTTCATTCTTTACAACAGGTGGTGGGTCCATGGAAATTGGTGTCCATGAATTCTATTTTTGAACTCCCCTGTTCTAATGGATTTATGGCGGTGATGGTGGTCAATCAATTTTACTAAATTTTCATTATTTATTCCATGATCTTCTGCAATCATGTCAGCAGAAACCAACCGTCTCATCATGCGCTATGTGTTTTCTATAGTTGGTCTCCCACAGGAGATCATCAGTGACTGTGGGCCCCAGTTTACAGTGCGTTTCTAAAATGAGCTTTTATCCATCTTAAAAATCACCCACTGTCATTCCACAGCATATCATCCCCAGTTTGATAGGCAAATCGATTGGGTAACCAAGTTTTGGAACAGCATTTTCACTTCTACGCTGTAGCCGCACAGGATACCTGGGTTAATGACCTCCTTCTTGCTCAATTTGCCTATAACTATGGTACTCACGCTTCTATGGAGTTTTCTCCCTATGAAGTAAATTTAGGGTATAATCCCTTATTTTCAATCAGTCCCTGTCTGCGCCCAGAGGTCCCAGCTGCCACAGATCGTGCTGAGCACATTCATTCTACCCAGTCCTTAGTGTGGGAGCATCTCACAAAAGCTATCAATGATAAAAAGTGGTTTGCAGATCAAAAGTGGCTTCCTGGCCATGATATAGTGATGGGTTCATATGTTATGCTAGATATGCGCCATTTGTGGATACAGGTACCTTCTCAGAAGTTTGCAAGCAAGCGTTCAGGTCCCCACTTGGTAAAGGAAGACCTGGACAATGGTGCTTTACAGTTAAAGTTGCCAGATTATTGAAAACAGCACCCCATCTTCTAAATATCTTAGTTGTGCTCATTCAAGGGAACCATTTCTGCTGAGCCTGAGCTAATAGTAATTGAGGATGCAGAGGAGGCCAAAGTGGAGAACATCTTAGCATTCTGCAAATCTTGGAGGTCAGTTCAGTATTTTGGCACCTGTGAGGATTATCTGGCCTATGAGAACAGTTGGGTCAAGGCCTACAATTATGCAAATTGCATGGAATTGGTCAGGGCATTTCATGAGTTCCATCCTGATGCTCCCTGTCCCCCCCAAAAAAAATTGTAACTTTGATGGCGATCAAGTTGCCTAAAGCGCATAAAAATGTAGCCCTTACACAATTTTCTATAGGTGGTGCCCCTCCTTTGGAAAAAGGAAAGGGTAATGTAAGTCCAGGGGAATGTCCCCTTTGTGTAGATCAAGCAATTTCCCATTCCCAAACAAGAAGGGGCCAAAGAGAGTGGTTGTGCCCCTCATCACCCAGGGCAATCTTGCCCATGTGGTAGATGAGCGCTGGGTTACAGCACTCTGAAGATTCCTCCCCCAGTCCCTGCACTTACCTTTGACAAACTTGTCTGCTGAATCAAAGAAGTTTGTGCCAAAATTATTAAATTATAGATAAAATGTCCAAAATTAATGGGAATAAATCCCAACAATCAAAAAGTCAATATTCAGAAAGAGACAATAAAAGATTACAGCTGATAGCATGGAGACATTGAGCCCTCAAGTGATATGATTGCTGTTGTTAAATTCCCTTCAAAATTGTCAGAGATTGTCACCATTAATTCAAAATCCCTAGTTCAAGGATTGGGAGTTGTGCCCAACACCACTCATTTGGCCAAACAAATGCTCCAGTGACTGGGCATTGGTTGGTTGGCCATCTCAAACCTGTTTCCAACCAATTGGAACTGCCCTTATATGGGGTGGCCCTGAAGAATTCCCATTGCCCATTGGGCCAGATGCTGTCACACCAACTGATATAAACGCAATTAAGCATTAGTCCAGGCATTCACAGATGAGCTGATAGCAACTTGCCTGCTGCTGAATCCTTTAATGTTGGTTCCATTTAAAATTATCTGCCCCCTTCCCCAAAAATTTGCTGGGTTAAGTCAAATTTGAGAACCAGATCCCTGCTTTGACCCACTACTAATTGAACACTATTTAATCAGTTGCATTATACTGAGAAAATTGTTGGTCAATTTTCTTCATTTATTTTTTAATAAAACTCTTTACCCAAATTTAGTTTACATGTTCTAAAATAAATCACCCTTTCCGCCTATAATCCAACAACCCTCAGGGTTTATGGCCATGTTCATCTGGTACTTTGCTAGGTGCCTATACATGATTATGGCTTATGGGCACTTTTCTGGCAGAATTTCTTTCTAGTTTCATAACTGTCATACCAGCAGCAGTGCCACTGGCATTTGGGCTTGCCATTTGGGTGTTTTAGCACTTAAACTGGCAAGCCAGTCTAATAATAATAACTTGCTGTTTGCCTGACACACACACCTTGCTTTTCTTGCTGTCATACATGGAAAAATATAGAGTAAACATTTTGAAACAAAATTATTTTTTACTTTTTTGGAGCAACTTTTTTTGGTTAGTTGTATTTTATTGCTTTATATTTTTTTCTTTATATTTTTTGACTCTTTATTATTTTCTTTCTTTAATAAAAGCAAGTTCAAAAAAAATACTTCTATTTTTATTTTCTAATTTTTAGTTATACCTTATTAAACTATTATTATATATTGCATAAGCTAAATTAATAGATTACTTTGTTTTTAAAAATAACATTATATATTAAAATTTTTCTTATGTTTATACAATAATAAACAAATCCTTATTTAAAGTTTTACTGTAAAGAGTAATCACAAAGTAAATTCTTTTATTATTAGAATATAATTGTAAATTGAACAAAATTTCTTGTTACTTATATACATTTTTTAGGTTTTGGTTGTTGATAAATTAAGCTTATTTTGGCCAATTGGGTAGTGTTTTTGGTTAATTTGATAAGCTCATTTGGGGTCTGGCCAAAGGTTTGGTGGTATGTTATTTAGTTTGTTAGGTTTATTTTTTGCTTTAAGATTAATTTAATAAATATTTATTCTAACCTTATGGATGGCAATTTATCATTTAAAAGCTAACAAGATAAACCTAAAAAAATTCTGATAAAATTGTATTTGAACTTTTACATCAACCTACAACCAAAAACATCAACAACTTACAAAAACTAATAATTATTGAATCAACCAATTACTAACTGCTTACTAAAACTATCAAGCTTATTAATCAACCTAAACCTACCAACCACTTGGCTAAACCATTGAAACTATCAAACCAACCAAACATTAAACTGCTCAACTGTAACAATATACTGACTACCATTGAAAATATGTAGGATTTTAATTAATACATATTAACTTTTTATTTTGAACATAAAAAAGAAAAAATTTATTATGGATTATTGTATTGTCATTGGAGATACATAAGTGTGCCAAATTTAAAAGCCTATAACTAATCTATAAGGTAGTTAAAAGTCAATCACAAGATTTGAACCTTCCATCATATTAAGTTAAAGAAAAGCAAATAAAAAAATACTTATTAAACTAAATAATACACCATAAATTATTTAGCCAGACCCCAAATGAGCTTATCAAATCAACTAAAATTACCATCAATTGACCAAAATAAACTTAATTTATCAGAAACAGAAGCCTAAAAATTGTACTTAAGTGATTAGTAAAAAGTTTTGTTAATTTACAATTGTATTTTTATTTAACTGAGGTAAGCCAACCAGGGGACAGACATTACCAAATATACGTGAAACTAAGAGAATAACTAACAAATATAAAAATTGGGCACCCCAAAGTACTCAAGTTACCCCTGTTGCCAGTGGGACTGCCAGGTATGGGGGTTAGTGCACTACTCCAAGGGGGTTTCCCCTGCTATGGAGCAGGTGTGAATCCAGGGTCTGTGTGGAGGAATCAGAGTGGGAACCATGATTCTATGAGCGCTTTTTGTCTTGGTCTCATATATCCATAGAGCCAGGCTTGGAAGTGCTCTAGTAAGTGGACATGGAATCTGTTAATAATCCCATGAATGGTTGGGACCATGCCCTTGAATGCATCTAATGCAATTGCGTGTATTGTCCACATTGCAACAGGTATTATTAGGGAGTGGAGGGTAGATGGGATTGGTGACTCAATCTGGAGTGTAAAGATACTTTTTGATATTGAGAATTCCTGTTTGTTTTGAATCTTGAGCAGGCGTGCGACTTCCTGTTATATAGCTTTGGTTGGGGGGCATGTTTCTAGGTGGTGATGTAGGGATCCCTCCTCTCCACATACTGCACATGTTTTGTGGAGGGAGTTGGAGCGGTCCACCATCCTATAGGTCCTTCTCAAACAGTGCCAGACGTTTTCTCTTATCCTTGGCTGTAGGAGTGGGTGGTGTGTCATTTTCCACATTGCTTTCTGTGTGGTTAAATCATAGGGAATGTCCAGCATATCTAAGTATTCTATCCTAGCTATGCTTGGGGTTGTTGCGAGCATATCCCTCTGGGGGTGGTTTTCTGGGTTTCTTGATTTGAATTGGGGGCTGGGTCGTCCCCTTCCCTGTATAGTACCCATGTTCTCTATGGTCCATCCCATATGGCAGATAGTTCAGAGGATATGTTTGAAATGAGGGAAGGTTCCATGCGGACCTGTTGCAGTAGGGTGCTTGGCAAGGTATGAAAGTAGTCTGGGTGGACTATGTGGGTTGGTTAATTTGAGCGCCTGTGCAAAGTTAGTCCTTGCTGCTCTGGACCAATGTTGTTGTGGGAAGTCTGGAGAAAGGATTTCCTTTATCCAGGTACCTAGGATGTGATTGGCATGGCTTTCAAAATCTATTAGTCCCATGATTCCACTTGAGCATGGGCCAATTAGTGTTTCCATCCATATAGGAGGGTGAGAGCCAGGCCACAGACAGCCCTGGATAAGCGCGCAAATTGAGTTTATAAAGGTAGGTGAGAAGGCTATCGCATGGGTCTGGTACCACAGTATTGGGAGGATGAGCGATTTAGCAACTGTAACTCGTCCTGTTAGTCCTGGGGTTCTCCCCTTGAGGAGGCTACGCATTTGGATACCCATTGTAACAGGTTGCTTTCCATTGTTTCATTAGCATATCCCCCTGATTCTAGCCAGATTCCAAGGTGTCAGACAGGAGTGGTGATGGGAGGTGTTGCAAGGTAAAATAATTGGTTTTTTTCTTTGAGTGTTGGTGTGAGGTTCTGAAGTTGTGGCCCAATTGTTTGTGTATTTGCCCAAGAGGATGATTTCTGTCTTCCTTTTGTTGAGTGATACATTGCTCACCTTGGAGTATTCCTCTAGAGTGTGTTCCAGCTGTTGGGCATCTTCATTGTTTGCTATACCTGCTACACAGTCATCTGCAAAGGCCAGTATCTTGACTGTTGGTTGTCCTTGTGCGGTTATCCCCATGAGACGTGAGTCAGTTACTCAGAGGAGCGGGTCAAAGCTGAAATTGTATAGCAGTGGGCTGAGGGGATCCCCTTGTTTGAGCCCTCTGTGTGGTTTGATATTGTTTGTTAGGGATCCAGGGCCGCATACAGCCATGGTTGCAGATTCTGTTAGGAGCATCGCCCATTTTATGAATCTTGGTGGGAGTTTAAAGGCATGTAGACATTCTTTTAGGTATGGCCAGCTAACATGGTCATACGCCTTTTCCTGATCCAAGAAGACCAGGGCACCAGTTGCTTTGGATTGGCAAATGTTTGCAACAGGGTGTATGTTGTTCCAGATTGAACGCCCTGGTATAAACCCAAACTGGTTGGGTGATAGGACGTCAGATGCAATTGTGCCTAATCTAGCTGCTAGAATTTTTGTTAGAATTTTTGTGTCAGTGTTGGAGAGTGCAATTAGGTGCCAGTTGGCCAGGTCCAACTTGTCACCCTTTTTGTACAAGGTTATAACGTAGGATTCATGGCCTCCTGGTAATAGGCGTGTTTCCAACAAACTCTGGTTCATTGACGCCAATAGGAGGGGGCGATTTGTTGTAAATATTTTTTGTAAAATTCGTAGGGTATCCCATCAGGCTCTGGACATTTCCTATGTGGTGCACCGCAAATTGTTTCCCAAAGCTCCTCCCATATAATAAGGGATAGTATATTGTAATTTGGTAGTGTACTTTGTGTCTTGGTAGTTTGAATAAATTCTTTAATTTTTTGTGGATCTGTTGGCATATCGTGATATAATTCATTGTAATAGTCATGTACTTCCGCCTTGACCTCCTCAGGGTCAGTTGCCATGGTGCCGTTGGTCTTGCAGACCTGTGTGCATGAGGGCTGGTTTCCATGGGAGTGTAATTGGTGGAAAAAGTATGTCAAAAGGTTTCGCCCTCCTTTATGAACTTACCTTTGTTTGATACTTTAATTCTGTGTTGGTGTTCAAAGATGAGGTTGTTAAGTTGGGCAGAGATTTCTGCCCATTTGCATCCCCAGTTAGGGCTATAGCCAGATCTCGGAGTATTTATTTCCAGGTGGTCTAGTTCTGCCAAGATATGCTTGATTGTGACTGTGTCCGCGGTGTACTTGCATGATGCAATATGTCAGGTTTTGTTGATTAATCTTTTTTTAAATTTTCCCATGTTCTGATGGGATCTAAAGTGAATGGGGCTGTGAATTCTGGGTTTGTAGCCTTGTTTTCAACCCAGTCAGATATCTCAGGCAATTTTATATTTTATGGGTGAAGCTTTCTCCAAGGCGACACCTGTGTGTGGGATTGGGTTGGTGATAACTGCACTGTAACTAATTGGTGATCAGAAAAATTGATCTTTTTTGTTGTAAATTTGGAGATTCTTGAGTGGTGGTATTGTGGGATGAGGATGTGGTCAATATGACTCATTGATATGAGCAGTCCCTCACATATGTTGGGTCTTGTCATGTGGGGAAGGATTGGTGAATTTGGGGGAAGAGCATCCCTTAAGCCAAGAGATGCCTTCATTGTGCGATATTCAATGTGTCCAGGTGGGTATCCCCTAGGATTAGGCCATTGATCTGTATTGGGGTTATCCCAGCAGTTGAAATCACCCAACATGATGATATCTGGTGGGAGGGTGAGAGTAGAAATTTTTTAAAAAAAATTCTATCAGTTGCAGTGCACAGTGCATAGATACATGCTAACAAAGTTATTTCATCTTGGCATGTGATTGTTGCTACCAGGACTCAACTGTGCAAGTGTGATGAAGAATTTGTAATTTTAACATTTTTGTTATTTTGGACTATCACCCCACAGTGAGACATCCATAATGATTGTGATGGTGTGACCCTGGTTGACCAGGATTCTTCTTCCCCTTGTAGGCAGTAGGTTTATTGGATGGCCAAGATGTCTACAAGAGGTTTTCGCAGAAATGCCAGCTTTTTGGCTTGGGATGTATGAGCCCTGGCTCCCACGATATTTAACGTCCCTATTGACACTGAGGTGCCCGCGGCGCCTCAGAAGCAGTTAAGAGGACCTTCTGGTCCTATCCCACCACAGCTCATTTTGGCCATGCTCCATGTCTGTACTCCAACTCTTTCACTGCCATTGTTGGTTCCCTTGATCTGACCCAATGATTCAAGGGAATTGTGGTTTTTTGCATTTGCATCGACTTTTCCTGCACAGGTCTCATGTTGATTTGATGTGGGTTGTTGATTGGATTTTATATTTTTGAGGTTCAACTTTGTTGCATTGTGCACCGCATTTTCACCCAAATTGCAGTTGCAATGTTCCTCAGTATGTGCATGACTGATGACGCTTTGTGGCTCAGTCTGGTTACTGTGAAAATTTTTGACCTGGGCATATTGTTCTGATTGGTTGGTTTGGTGAATATCCAAAATATCCTCCTAAATTTATCAGTGGTTAATGGTGGATTCCATATGTGCCACCACTTCAGCCGCTGCTCTCTTGCAGGCTTTTTGTGCTGCTTTATGCTGTTTACTTGTAACTGGGTCCACTCTGGAGTATAGTCCATCTTTACCCCAGTGGAATGGGTGGTGGCCATCAGTCATTTTAGTGAAGTTTTCATTATCTTCATCCATAGCTTCTTCACAAAAATCATTTTCTATTAAGCCCTCTTTTACAGGGCATGCATGTTCCTTGTGGCCCAGTGAGCCACAGTGGTTGCAAATGGGTGGTGCGCATTCCAGTGTAACTCAGAATGCAGCCAACTGGCCCTCATCTGTGAAGTGAAATTCTGCTGCGTGAGGAATTCTGGATAAATTCTCTTCCACTTCTGGGAAGGGGTTGATTACAGTGATAGCTTTGCCCATGCACAGGTTAGGCATTAAGCAAAATTGCTGTAATTCAAGTTGTTGGATTTCTCTGTAGGCCACAAGACCTTTGCAGAGCTCCTCCTCAATTACCTTATGAGGAAGGTTGGTGGGGAGTGAGTCAAATGAGATGAACAAAGTTTTTGCTTTGTTCCATCTAGTGCACGCGGTGCACACATTTTTTTTGCCCTCAGGGAGGGCAATTTCCACACAGATTTTTGCTGCAACATCAGCTTCATCAGCTGTTTCAAAACCAATATTGATCCAGCTGCAGCCCATGTTGTTGGTGGCTACATACACCACATGAGGGAAAAGTGAGGGCTGTGCCTCACATGTTTTCTCCCACAGGGTCGGTGACTCATCCCCAAGGAAGAGTCTGATCCTATGTTCCACCTTTGACAAAGGTTGGTTGAGTTGAATGTACATGTATTGCACATGCTTTACAATAAATACCATAAACCCAGATGGTGTCTGAGTTTGTGATCCTTTTATGGCTTGGGTTTCTGGTCCCCCTCCAGGGCGTTTCTTGCCCTTAGTTGCACTGTTAAGCGCACTGCTTGCCACGACGCTCACCCATGTTGTATTATTTTTGTTATTAAAGTTACCCAGCTTTCCTGTGTGTGATTATCCAAATTTGCTGTTCAAATCAAATTGTAGTAACTAAAGTGATTGTTATGAGAAAGAAAAGCTTTTGCAATTGTATTTTAATAATCAAAAACTTTACTATTTGATTACTTTGTATAGTAAAATTTGAATAAAAATTTGTTTAATATTTTATATACATATGAGAATTTTTAAATATATAACGGTATCTTTGAAAATCTAAATTAAACTACTAATTTAACTATGCAATATATGATAATAAATTAATTAAAAAATGCTTAAAAACTAGAAAAGAAAAGTAGAAAAATATTTTTTAAAAAACCTTGCTTTCCTTAAAGAGAGAAAATAATAAAAAGGTAAAAAATACAAAGTAAAAAATATAAAGTATATTTACAAAAATTAAAAAAAGTTTCACTAAAAAGTAAAAAATAATTTCTATGCCAAATAATTACTCTAAAAAAATTTTATTCATGTATGACTACAAGAAAAGCAAGCTATGCACAATTATATATAATCATGTGTACAATCATACAAAGTATGTAAATATATATAATACTAGCGGAGTTACCCATGCTTCTCTACAGTGTCTATAGAATTTCAGGTGATTCGAATTGATTAATTTAGATTTTATATATAGTTAAGTAATAACTACTCAGCTAAATCTAATTGCTCAATCGAAGCAACCAAAAAGACCAACCACTCAGCTAAATCTAACTGAACTTATCAAATCAACCAATAACTAATCACCTCCAAAGCTAAACTGTATCCTATCGATTCGACCAAAAACCATCAACCCACTCAGCCAAATAAAATAAACCTTTCAAATCAATCAGATTCTAAATTAGTTTAGCTTTTATATTGGTAGATAGCTATCAATAAGTTCAGAAACCATTAAACCTATTAAAAATTCCAACCTCCAACCACTTAGCTAAAATCAATTAAGTCTGCCAAATTAATTAAACCATCAATCTCTTATCTGAAACTATTGAGCCTATCGAATCAACCAAAAAATAAACCACCACTCAGCAAAAACCAATTATTGAACTTACAAAACAGCCAAAAACCACCAACTAAATATCAAAGCCTATGAAACTATTGAATTAAATGAATATGAAAATACACAGCCAAATTGCTATATAATTACTATTAGAAATATACGTTCTAGATCTTATATAGAACTGATGTTTAAATTTATATGATTATATTAAACAATTACATATTAGCATTCCGTTCCCAAACTTTATAGAATACTTGTGCCAAGTTTGGTGATTTTTTGGTTATTTGCTCGAGATAATGCATCTATATAAACAAATTAACATACTGATTCTTTTGTAAATAAAATTTAAGATTAATTCTTGTTGATACCCAGTTTACACAGATTTGTTTGTGGGCTTAAAGTTCATCTGATAATCTTATATTTTTTATACTTGTAGATGGTTATCGATAAAATTAAGTAATCAAATTATACTTAATCAATATAAATTTACCAACCATTCAGCCATACCCAATTAAACCTATCGAATTAGCTAAACCACTAAAGCACTTAGCTAAAACCATTAGATTAAAAATCAACCAATCACCAACCGCTTCGTAAGCCAAAACTAAATGTATCGAAACAACCAAAATCACAACTACTTACCAAAACCAATCAACTTTATTAAATCAACTAATCACTAACTTTATTTAAACCGTTAAGCTTATTAATCAACACAAACCCACCAACCGCTCGACAAAACCATTAAACTACCGAATCATCCGAATATCAAACTTCTTGGCTATAACAATATACTGATTTCCATTTAAAACATATAAAATTTTCACTTGTTACATATAAAACTTTTTATTTTACTATGAAATTAAAAATCGGGCTTCAAGGTGCACACGGACCCCCTCCCGTCCACCTATAGCTAAATTTTCAGAGCTCTACACGCTCTATTTTTGGCTGGGCATCGCGCACACATACACATTTGCTTTTTAACCGACTTTGAAAAAGGAGAAGGTTCTCAATTCGACCTGTATATATGTTTTTTTTCTTTTTCTTTTTTTTCTATGTTTGTTCGCGCAGAACTCTGAAAATACTAGACCAATTCGGATGATCATCTTCAAAAATAGGGGATGCTCCAACTTAGGTCACATTTTACTTTTGTAAGTATTGGTCAAGTATCTGCCCATTAATTTAGTAAATAAAAAATTGGGCTCAGAAGCGATAGATTACAAGTGTGAGTATGTTCATCGCTGGATAAACTTTATTCCGGCATCGGTGAAGCGATAGCTTTGAAGCACTTTTGATATGTCCTATGGCTGGGGGTATGTTCAAAATTCAGTCAGTATGAGCTCATAACGGGACGAGCTTAAATCATTATAGATAGCTATCGTTTTTGCATAATTTGAACAATAAACTCATCTAAATTTAATAAAAATGAATTATTTTAGATAGTGATCAATAAATTTACATAGATTGACTATTAAAAGCAACCAAATCTAATAAAATGAATTACTGTAGATGGCAATCAGTGAATTCGGCATACATCGACCAATAAAATCATCTAAATTTGATAAAATGAAGTATTGTAGATGGGGATCTGTAACTTTAGTATAATTTGACCAATAAAATCAATTAAATTTAATAAAATGAGTTATTAGAATATTTGGTTATAAGATACTATATAAAATATATACAATAAGTTTTATTTTTAGAGAAAAAGTAAGGGGTCAACAACAATATATAAAGATAAAAATATTTAATAAAACTAGGAAAAAGAGCCACTTTTAAAAATGCACTAATTTTTAGGGGAAAAGAGCTAGGAATAAAGGGTTTTGGGGAAAAAAGAACCTTCTCAAAAAAAAATTTCTGGGAAAAAAAGAACCTCCTTTAAAAAAAGCACTAAAAAGTATGAAATAACTGAAAAAGTAAGCCTACTCAATAAAACCCTTTTTTGAAGTCAGTGCCATATTTTAACAGACTTATAATAGACATTTATAATTTATATATACTCATTACTATTTGTATTAAGTTGCTTATAGTTTACACTTGGACCAATCCAGACATAAAATATAATTTGTATTTGTGAGCAAAATTTTATAATTTAGTTTAAAATATGGCACCAACTTCAAAAAGGGTTTTATTGAGTAGGCTTAATTTCTCAATTATTTTATACTTTTTAGTGCTTTTTTTAAGGAGGTTCTTTTTTCCCCAGAAAATTTTATATATATATGGATTACACCAGGATTTGAACAACTGACCTTTTATAGAGTTAAAGTTTAGAGCCAAAAGCTGAGCTGATTATGCTAGATTTTTTTAAAAAAAACTTCATACTTTATTAAATAAATTTAAGAGAAAGTAAGAGGGAAGGGTGGAATACAGGCAATTCAGCTGAGGGTAAAAAAGACCAGGGATTTGGGCTGCTAGAGTTCTAGCACCTCCAACCATTGCTGATCAGCGATCACCATCACTAGCCACAGTTCTAGCAGCAGCGGGCTTACAGGCCATACTATTCTAAGATGATTAGTAGCTTCATTGCGTGCAATGAGCAATCCAGCTGAAAGCCAAATGTGTGGCCTTATAACACCCGGGGATTATGTGCAAGAATTTTGAGATCTGGCAGAGCTGATTGGAGATAATCCAAATGGTCTTCAATACCAAACCTCTGTGATGGGGGTGCTCATTGCTCATAACCTTGGTGTGACAGTTGAGGTCTATCCTCAGCATCACATTGCTCTGATCTTTGGTAAGACAGGGCAGGCTGTGTCTGTATGTATGGAGGAGGAGGGGGCGTTGGTTCTGGCAAGGATGCCTAAGGGGCCGGAGCTTGGAGTAGGCCAAGGAGCAAGATGGGCGTCCAAGTCAGAACAAAACAGAAAAAGAGTAAAATGGGTAGTTTTGAGATTTGATTTAGATTCAAATCGAGAATGGAATGAAATGGGTGCTTGGGAGTTTTGCGGTTTGATTGGGATTCAAAATGGAACTGGCGCAGAACTGTTGAGGATCAGAACTGGCATGAAACCATTGAGTAAAGATTCCGCGATCCTGCTGTAAAGTTTACACCAAACATCATTCAAGCTGGCACCATAAGCTTATATTATATTTTATTTTAGCTTTTAACATGTGTATATAGGGAAGGAACTGGGAGCTGGAGGCTCCTCAGTTCTGTTTTCTATCAACTTGGCTAAATATTAAATAAAAGAACCTAAAATTCATATATTTATAATTTGGGTTTATTTTAAAGATATTGCCTAACTGCAGCCATGTTTGGCTTAAATCAACAAGAATTGGACTTTGAGAGTGAGCTTGGGAGGGCTATTGCCTCCCTCTATACCTTGTCTTGGAGTCAAGGCATGTTGCTGGGGTTAAGTATACTTGCAACTGTCTTCCAGGGGTGCTTGTCCAATCTTGTAGCGCGCACCAGGAGAGTAGTATCAGGAGTCCTGTCAGCCCTATGGTCCTTAACATGGATCCTGTTGCCCAACTCATTCATGGCTCATTGGAAGGAGCCAGTGCATTACACTTGGCAACGAGCGCACAGTGAATTAACCATATACAATACTGATAAATGAAGGCTCATAGTTGGATCTGAGCCATTCTCAGGGTTTTCATAAAGAACAGGTCCTGTGATGGATGTATACCCAGAGGCAAATGATCGCCTAATAGGATGTATCACATTGTGGATCAGTATTTTTTGAACACAGTGCATTTATAATAGTGATATGCTATGTCTGCTTCTGGTTCAGTCCCCGATATAGAGTTACCCCAACCTTGGTTGGTCTTCAATGGATCATCTTGGTTTGGTGATTGGATACTTGGGATCAGCCGTTGATGCATTATTGAGCTATGGCCCCTGTCAGAATGCCTTCATTGGGGATTGTGCCTGATTGTATATCAGGTATTCTACCCAATGAGTTACTCATGCTATCAAATCAATTTTGGTTGGGGACCATTTACCCCCCCAACTGGGCTGTTTTGGGGTTGGCACCTGACTTGTTCTTTGCCCAAATACCCTGAGCTGATTCAGTAAGTTTCTCCATATCGGAAGAAAACTTTTTATTGCTTGACTTCATTAGTTTAAATTGCTGATTTTTGTTATTCAAATCCAAGTCAGTTTCAGATCCTACCAATACCTCATCCAGGTTTTTTGCTTTATTGGCAAGAGTTTTCTCACCCTGCAAGGCCCCAGTCCCCCCTGCTGATTGAGGTTCACTGGGAATATTCCTGACTCCACTGTTCTTGCATTGGGCCTCACTCCTGAAAGGTTGCATTTGTTATCTGGGTATTGGTGGGCATTGATCATAAGGAGTTGACCCCATCATTTATGCTATTCATTAGTGCTCTGTGACCCATCTCCACATTCATTCATTTTGTAGTTGTTCGTGTCACCAGTTTGTTACTTGACACATATGTGGTGGAATGCCCAGCCCCATTTCTAATCATGTTGGGGCTTGGGCCAGCGGAAAGGTCGGCAGATGGTTTGTCTATCTCAACAACCTTGGTTTTATTATTAATAAAACTCACTATTGGCATGGGCAAGTCATCCATTTCTATGTGCTGCGCATAGATGGGCGGCTTGCCTTCCCTACTCTTGATTGGTTGACCTTTGTTCACTGTCTATAAAATTGCAGTGCAGTATGGCAGTTGGTTGCTCTCTCAGTTCTTGTTCAATTCACTTTTTGTTATAAAAAGTGATATGGTATTTTTAAAATCAATTGGACTTTTGATTCAAAGTTTTGATTTAGATAAATTTGTTAAATACCCGAATGACCACTAACCACTTAAAACCATTTAAAATATCAAATCAGCTGAATATCAAACTGCTCAGCTGTAACAATATAGCAAATACCATCGAAGTATATATAGGATTTTCACTTGTTACATATAAAACTTTTTATTTTACTATATTTTTCCCATGTTTTAATAGTTATTCTGCTATTTGGGGCGGAGACAAATCCAACAAAGCAAAGATCATAAAAATTGGTCCAGCCGTTCTTGAGTTATAAATGGTGTAACTAACACGACTTTGTTTTATATATAGAGATATATGTAATATATTATACATATATATAAGGGTGGTTAGCCAAGTAGGTAAAACTGCTTCCACTCCAAGTGCAGGTTTTGAGTTTGAAACCTGTACTGGCTAGAAAAATTCTCGGTGTGGTATATTTGCCCCAAGGTCGACCCACCTCGAATAATATATTATACATATATAATATTTGTAATATTATATATGTATAATATGTGTATAATATATAAATATACTAGCAGAGTTACCCAGCGGTGCTCAGGTTTATTTATTATCAGCCAATTTAAACTGATCAATTTAGGTTCTATGTTATAAATAGTATAAAATTGCTTACTCATTACCATTAACATATCAAAATGATTAATCACCAACCGCTTACCCAATACAGTTGAACCTATAAATCAATCAAAAACCATTAATCACATAGCCAAACCCAAATGAATTTATCAAATTACTCTAATACCATCAAACTATTTGACAAAGCCAAAGAACTTATAGTATCAAACAAAATTTATCAACCACTTGGTTAAAACTAATTGAATATAAGAAACAACCCAATATTACCAAAACCTTGGCCAAATAAAATTAAGCTTTATCAATTCCCCCAAAATTCATTAACACTTAGTTAAATCCAATTTAAATATTAATTACTAATTTACCACCAACCACTTACTAAATCTATTAGATCTATCAAATTGACAAAAGGCATTTGCCACTTAGTCAATAAAAATTAGACCTATTGGATTAAACAAATACCACCAAGCTGCTAACCAAAACATATCTATAGTTAATAAAAATAGGAAAATATTTTTTAAAATAAACTTGCTTTTCTTAAAGAGAAAAAATAATAAAAAGTTAAAAAAGATATAGTAAAAATAAACAAAAAAGTTGCACTAAAAAGTAAAAAAAATAAATTTTTGCCACATGATTATATTAAAAGTTTTTTTATATACAACTGTATGAAAAGCAAGGCATGAGCACTTATATACAATCATACAAAGTATGTAAATATATTAATATATATTATATAATTGGTATTATATATAGTATTATATATTATATGTGATACTATATATCTATTTTAATATTTACAGTATATATACAGGATATATATATAATATATGTAATGTTTATATTATAAAAATATATAATATATATTATAGATATTATTTGAGGCGGGTTGACCTTGGGACAAATATACCACACCATGAATGTTTTCTATTTCTAGCCAGTACAGGTTTTGAACTCAAAACCTGCACTAGAGGTGGAAGCAGTTTTACCCACTCAGCTAATCACCCTTTATAATATATATTATAAGTATCTCTAAATATTTTTTTTAGTACTAGATGGTCCCAAGTATCTCTAAATATTATTTTTCAAAAGTGTTTTTTGTCAGCATAAAATAACTTCCTTAATACTGTATCAAAATTAATGTTTGATACCCCATTTTGAAGAATATTTTTCCCTCTAATGATAAAAAATAGGTAAATTATTATTTTTATAGTAAAATAAAAAGTTTCATATGTAACAAGTGAAGCCCCTATGTGTTTTTAATAGTCTTCACTAAATGTTATGGCTGAGCAATTTGATGTTCATTTGATTTGATATTTTAAATGGTTTTGTTAAGTGGTTAGTAGTCAGTTGGATAATTAGCAGGTTAGCTAATTTAAACTGAATTGGAAACATAATTGATTTTACAAATACCTCCTCAAACATAATTGGCTCAGCTTTTGTCTTTAAACTTAAATTTTATAAAGATCAGTTAATTGAATCCTTGCGCAATCAATTTTTACTTAATTACTTTTTATCGTTTAAACAATTTATATAGTTTAAGCTAATATTGCAAATGTAAGTAAAGCTAAAAAATGATGGGCTAATATAGTAATCTCTATATTGTTTTCTCAAAGGTGTTTTTTGTCAGTATGAAATATCTCTCTTAATACTGTATCAAAAATTAATGTTTGATATTCCATTTTGAAGGTTATTTTTCCCTCTAATGACAAAAATTAAGTAAATATCCTAAATTAATATTTTTATTAAAAATTATATTTTAAAACTTTTTATTTAACTGAGGTAAGCTGACCAGAGGATGGACATTACCAAACTAAAACTAAAAATCATAATAAAAAATAAAAATTCAAACAAAATGACCAAAATAAATGGATCAATTGAATTGTATCTAACAAAATATCCAACCAGATGGGCAGCAAATACTGCTATCCCTCCATGGTGGATGGGGAGGGGGATTGGGGAGCTCATCTTTGGCCACATCCATCTCATTCCAGAGTAGGGTGCATGTTAAGGCAGATAGTAAGGGTGTGGGGGCATTGGCAGCATGGGGTTTGAGATCCTTGATGACTGAAACTTCTGAATAGTTGCCAGCCATCATTATATCAACAATGTATTTGCCCAAAGCATCTTCAGCTTTAAGGCAGGCATCTGGGAATTTAACAAATGTGGTAATGTTGGTTCAGGTTATTTTTGCTTTCAGATTCCGTGCTACTGTTACCACATTTTGGATAGCTTCAGTGACGTTTTTGTGTAAAGTTTTCATGTTGATCTTACTTTGTGCAGTAAGATTTATGGGGATGATGGGAGGTGGAATTCCTCCTGCAAGTGCAGCCACAGATTTGGTGGCAGCTTTGTGAAGCGGATAACAATCTGGTGTGGTGGCTGCTTCTACTCCAAGCTGGTGGTTGCTGTAGAATGGTTTGGCATTAGGTTGTGGGACATATTTCTGAGGTGGGAATTTTGCATCCCATTCTGCATTACAGAGCTGCTTGAGTTGCAGCGTCAGTTCTTCAATGACATTACCTGATTTATTGATTTCATCCAATGATTTCCATGGA
Organism: Massospora cicadina; assembly: GCA_022478985.1. Taxonomy (NCBI): domain Eukaryota; kingdom Fungi; phylum Entomophthoromycota; class Entomophthoromycetes; order Entomophthorales; family Entomophthoraceae; genus Massospora; species Massospora cicadina. The sequence goes on along the minus strand of JAKSZP010003057.1, from coordinate 50,363 downwards.
TTTTGGTTGAATTGGATTGGGGAATCAGCATATGGTTGAGGTTTGTTTGATTCATTTGCGGATGCATGTGATCAAACTGGGATCCAATCTGATATTTGGTTGGATAAATTATTTATGGCATTGGGGCAAGGTGGGTGCTGATTGGTGGCTGTAGGTGCAGCTGCAGCATCAGGCATTGGAGGAGGGAAAGGTAGGATCATACCCCATGTCAGAGTTGGTGCAGGGTGGGTGGCAGATTGGTGGGCATTGGGCAAACTTTTGGCGTTGGCAGAAGTTTCTGAGTATGGGCATATGCGTTTTGAGTGGTCTAACTCAAAACAGGATGGACAAATTATCCATCTGACCTCAACGCAGGCCCAGAATGGATGGTTGGGGGTAGATGGGATGGTGGCACAAGGGGAATTGCCAAAGAAATTTTTGTAAATTCAGGGCTGATTGTGGAATATGCCTGAGGCCCAGTGAGGTGTGTGGCCCCATTTGGGACCATAAATTGTAAGATGGGGTTGGCGCTGTAGGCTGCCAAACCTTCCATCAGCTCCTGGTGGAGCACTTTGGGGGGGAGGCGGGTGGGCAAACCAGCAAACTGGACCACCAAGGTGGTGTCCGTTGGGAGCCAGGTCTGAGTTGTTGGGAGGGGAATATTGTTAGAAGTTAATGGCACCATTGCTGCAGTGGCTGCATCAGCTTCACAGGGGAAGCCAGGATCAAAGTACCCCTTATAGGGGTGGAAGTCAATAAAACAGGCTGGTGTCATTACCACCTGAGCCATTTTGATAATGGCTTGGTCATTGTAGGGGAAGAATTTCCCATATTTGACCCTAAGGCTGAAATGCATGTTGCTTCGGGGGAGCACCAGGGGGCAGCAGGGCACTGCTTGGGTTCAGGTGAGATGGGCATCAAGATCCTTGGGAGGGACAAATCATCCCAAGGGTTTGGAATGACTGGGTGAGCTAGTCTGAGTGCATTTTCCTGTCAGACAGAAAATGTAGGGGGAGTTTTGCCACTGCCCCACACTGGGATAATTGGTGGGGGATCCAATGACATTGGAACAAGACTTTGGTGTGCAATTAAGTGTTTGCTTTTAATTTACTGAAATTAATTTGCTCAGAAAGTTACGCTGAGCAGAGAGAGAAAATCTATATTTTAAAGCTTACATTTTAATATTTTATATAAAAAATTATGCATATAAAGTGGTGTTTTGGCACTGAAGTCTCTGAATAAAATAGAATAGAATAAGATATAATAAGATATAATAAACATATAAATAATTATAAACAACATATAAACAATGTGACAATCAGAAATATAAAAAGTAAGTAATACAGCATTTGCAAAAGCAGTGGAGCACTATTCTAACCTCAATAATATTGAGGTAGCAAGCATTTGTTGTCAGATTTTTAATAAAAAATTTTCTATAAAAAATTAGTGTATTTTCTATAAAAAATTAGTAAGATTTTTGATAAAAAATTAGTAAATATACAGATAATGTGAAAAATATTTATTGCATTTAAATTACAAAAATTGGTTTTTATTTTTGAAATATTTGTCACAATATTTGTATATTTACTGATTTTTTATTAATAAATTTTTTACAACTTCAAAATTAGTTTATTAATTAAAAAATTGAATTCTATTTTCATTCTGTTTTTGCCAGTTTGTCATCATTTGTTATTTGGAATAGTCTGTTTTTTTGATTAAGTACTATCCATAGGATAGTCATTTAAGGAATCCCATTACCTAAAGTGATGCAAAGTATTACCATGAGCCACCTAGTGTTTATATATACTTACAATAGGAGAGGATACCCCAGTGGTAGATTATGGCCCTCTACCTGTAAGTCCCAGGGAACATCCCCTGGGTGTAGATCAGGCCCTCTTCCTGTTTCCAAGTAAGAAGGTACCAAAGAGGGTGGCAGTACACCACATCACCCAGGGTGACCTCACCCATGTGGTAGACAAGCATTGGGTAACAGCCCTTCCTCTTCAAAATCCTCAACTGGTTCCAACCAACACTTTGGCAGAACTAGTACATTTGATCAGGAAATTTGCTGAGGCTCACCAAAATGAAGTTTTTTGGTCTGAAATTGAGTGGTAACATGGCCAATGATTCAGATCCCATATAGTCAAAAAGGGATGAAGACTGATTTATCAGCTGGAATTGCCAAAGGTTTTGATTTGGCTAACACCATGATTGCAAAAACTAACCCCCTCCCAAAATTGTTGGGGATGATCTCTGACATGCAGGTAGTATCATTGGACACCATCAACAAAGGTTCAAAGCTCTCAGCTGGCAAATTGGGCATTGCAGCTGACACAACGCTTTTGACCAAATGAATGGCCCAGCAAACAGGCACAGGTGGGTTGGACATCCTGAACCTGTTCCCAACCAATTGGACTGCCCCTATGTGGGGTGGCCTTGGGGGATTTCTGCTGCTTATCAGGCTAAATGCCATCACACAAACTGTTGTAAACATAGTCAAGCCTCAGTTTGGGCATTTAAGGTTAAACTGACAGTGACTCAGTCTGCCACTGAATCCTTCAATGTCAGTTCCCAGTGAACTTATCTGCCCCATTTCCAAATAACTCACCAGTTGGATCAAAATTGAGGGTCTTGATCCCAGCTTGTATCCACATCAATTGACCACTATTTAATCAGTTGCATTGCACTGAAAATTTATTGATCAATTTTCTTACTTTTCTTTATAATAAAATTTTGCCCCAAAAATTATCAATTTTTGATTTTATTGAAATCCTTTTGGCCATTCCCAAACCAGGATTTTCTCTGGTGGCTCATCAGCCCATATATCAGATGGGCTCTACCAGTACTAATGGTCATTATAGCCCCCACTGTCATAAACTAGATTTGCAATCTAGATACTTTTGGAAATTTAACCCCATTATTATGAACTTTCACTGACAATATACTGGGATCTTGTGGCCATACATCCACCATCTTCAGGCAAGGATCTACCCCTTGTCTCCCCAGTTGATTTAACCCCAACTACTGGTGACCTTATTGAAACCATACTTGTGGTACCACCCCCTGCAGTGAGACCTTGAGGGTCAGGGGCGGCCTTGATTTAATTCATCCTTGGTATGTCTTCACTATTATCTTGCACCAACAATTTATCATTTCCCAATGCCCATCTCCATACAACATCATTCAGGCAGCAATGCATCTGGCATTCTGGCTTGCTTTTTGGGTGCTTACGCATCCCAACTGGCAGGCTGGTCTAAACCTTCTTCTGCTGTTTATATGACATAATTGACCAACCAATGATTCCAGCCACTTCTACCCTTCTCTTTAAGGTGGGCGTTGCAGTGGTCACCCACTACCAAATTAACGTGCAATCAGTAGTCTGCTTTTTGTTGTTCCTATGGTCACTTGTTAAATTTAAGAGTAGTATCCGCTCTACCCTGGAGAAATTACCTCAGGGTGGATGAGCCGCATGGATTACTACCCCTCCCCCTCCTAATAGCCCAGAGGAAAGCTCATGTGTTCCATCCCAAGAGATAGTAAATAAAGTTTTTGACGCCCTCACTGAGGTGCAGATGCGCTCAGCAATTGCCTTAACAACGTTGCTGAGTTATCTCATACCCAACAAGGGGTTACTTTATTGGATGCTGTGGAAGGGGACGCCCATCATTGGGTTAGAGGTCTTCTGCGCCCTTCTTCACAAGCAGGAGATCCTGCTTCACTGATTGCCATCATATTAGCTGCCTTGAAACCCCCTGTGTCATGCTCAGACCACTTATTCAGATTGCTCTATACTATAGCCAAAGTCCCTAACTTGGCTTCTTTGATCTCTACCTTCCAGGAACTAGCTCCCACACTGGACCTCTCTAATGATATGCTTCAGGAGATCCTTAGAGCAGGCTTAGTTATGGTTTCTTCTCATCACAAGGTTTGGTCCACCTCAAAAGGAATGGCAGATCAAATATATGTGCAGCTGCGACTACTATCAATGCCTTCCCTTGCCATGCTTCCCACTATCAAAAGGGAAATTTTATGATAGGATTACCCAACAATGACGTGGATGTAGTTTTTACCATTGAACCAGGAATAGTTTCACCTTATGAGCCTGTTACTACTCCTGCATCAGAGTTGGATGATCCCAATTAACCTATAAATGAATCAGTAAAAGCCCAGATGGAGGAAGCTGGTTCTCAAGCCCTCATCCTCTTCATCCTTAATCCAGGAAAAGCTCCTGACCTTCCCCTCAATTTGCTGGCTATTTCTTCAGTAACAACAGAAACACCTGAATCTTCCAATAAACAAAAAAAATTATTTTTTATTGCTTAGAAGATTAGTATCAGATCCCACATATGTCTCCTTTGAGGCCCTAGTGGACACCAATGCCACAAGTAACTTTATGAGCGTTGAGTTAGCCCAACAATTAGAACTGGACATGGACGTGGGCCCATCAGTGATAGTAGCTTCTTCTGCCTCCCAGACATTATATGTTGTCCATTGGTCAGTACCTTTTTCAGTACATCAGTTTAGCTTCTGTGATCAATTTTCTGCAATGCCAAACTTGGTGTTTCTGGTGATTTTAGGAGTGGGATGGTGGCACTGACAACATGTCAGGATCCACCTGGAGCCTAACATGCTGTCATTTGTTAATGAACAACTGGTGGGTTAATTTCCCTCAATTAACACTCTTAAGAAAACTCAAGGTCACAGTTCTATCACTTCTCTCATCTCTCCTGCAGGCATACCGTCCAATTTTTTGGAAAGTTTATTGTGCTATTGAAGTATTTTCATTCCTGAAAAGGCAGATTGCCTACCTCCTCATACTAAATTTGACTTGGTATTTTTTATGACACTGGAGTTGGTGAATATCAACTGTCAGTTGTACCCCCATACAGCGGAAGAGGAGGTTGCAGATAAAACTTGGTTGTATGACATGTTGATAAAAGGATGGTTGTTTAAGAAGACCTTGCCAGTCACATCTCCCAACATCTTCACCAAAAAAGCTGATGGTTCTCTTCATCCCTGCATAGATTGTGGACATCTAAACAAAGCAACGGTTCATGATCCCTATCCCCTACCTTTGGAGCAGATGATAAGCCAAGCAATTACAAAATCTTGTGTGTTCTCCAAGATGGATCTTGTCAGCGCCTTTAACCAGATTCAGATAATGAAAAGACAAGAATGGTTAACAACAATTTGGATGAAGTGAGGCATTTTTCAATTCCGCATGATGCCCTTTGGGCTGAAGAATGCTCCTGCTACATTTCAACATATGATTGACAGTGTGCTGGGTGACCTCCAGTTTACTTGTGCGGTTGCATATATTGATGACATTCTGGTTCACTTCCTGACTTCCAAACAACACACTATTGACTTGGAAGTGGTTGTGGCCACCTTGCATAAGGCAGGATTGTTTTTCAAGCCTTCCAAATGCAAGTTCTATAAGGAGGAAGTTACCTTCCTTGGAAACCTTATCCTTAAAGATGGCTAAGCAATTCATCTCAATAAGTTGGACGCTATCTGAGAATGGCTGTAACAATTGATGATCATACACAAATCACATAAGGTTGGGAATTATGGGATTCATGTATGTTGATAGTTGCAATTCTGTTATTCTAAGTAGAATTTTTCTATTCAGATCAATAGCAGAATAATTTCAAATAAATTATTTTTGGGTTGTCATTCTGAGGTTCCCCCATTTTGCCGCTGAGTTGCCTGGATGCCATCAATTTCAGAGGCTTTTGCGCCCCTTATTATACACAATTCATTTAGCCTTTTTTGAAAGTATTTCAAAGTGAGGTCAGCACCAATAAGCCTCACTTTAGAATTCTAATTCAACTTTGAGTCCACTTCTATTAAAGGCTGCTTCTTGATGAACCTGTTTTATTAAAATTTAATTTATTTGAAGCAGGTTTTGGAGAGCAGATGGCGGTGCATCAGGAAAGGGAGTGGATGCGCCGTGCTCCTTTTGGAGAGGTCTTGCCCTGGCTAGAGGGGAAGCCAGAGTGGCCCAAGGTGACAGAGACTGGTTGGCTGCACCTTGGCCTGTTGACCCCATGTGTGGATAGAGGTCTTGGGAGGCACCTCTACCTGGAGGTCTGAGGCAACAGAGGCTGGTGCACTGCACCTTGGCACAGTGTGCCTGGCAAGGCCATCCATTTGGACAGGACCAATCAGAGTTGGTACAGCTATATATGGGGGTGGGTGGTGTAGGGCTGGTAGCGGGCTGGGCCTTGGGAGCCCAGTCTTGACAGTGGCCAACCCCAACAACCCAGAAACAATTTACAGAGTTTCTTGGGAACTCATTTTCTTAAAAAAGTTCCCCAGCTCTTTCCCAGCTAGCTTTCCCGCTCCAGCCCCTCACTGGCAAGAATGTACCATTTTGTTAGATGCCTGAATGCCAGCAGGCACTTGAATCGATCATAGAGGTGTTTCTATCTCCTCCTGTCTTAAAGCATGCAGATCCTGCCAATCCATATATTGTTGCATGCAATGCCTCCTCAGTGGCAGTGAGGACAGTGTTACTCCAAGAGCACGATGGCCTGGAACATCCAGTTTCCTATCATTCACAAAAGTTTACCTCTACAGAGCAGTCTTGGGCCATCTACAACAAGGAGTTGGCAGCCATAGCATGGGCATTAACTCATTGGAGGTATCTGTTATAAGGTGCTCAGCATGAGTTAACGGTCTGCATGGATCACCAGGCTCTCTTGTATTTTCATAAACCCCAGAAATTAGCATACTGACAGGCACAAACCTATCAGGACTTAGCAGTTTCAATTTCAAATATTAATTTATAAAAGGTATGCTTAACATACTTCTCAATTTTCTCGGCTGCAGCCCCACCCACTACCCTCAGATCAGGAGAAAGTGACCTTATTACTGTGATTTCTGCCACTCAAATCCTGTCAATTGTTCCCCCTTTCATCTTATGTCACTCCAGCCCCTGACGCCCTGCTAGTTGCTCAGGTCTTGGCTGGGCAAATGGCTTGCCCTGAGGGTGTGGAGTTGGTCAAGCAATTGTCCCACCAAAACCATAAACACTCTCTATACTCCTTGGAAGAGGGCATTATTTATTTCCAAGCACAAATTTGGGTTTCCCCTCCTTTCAGAACTGAGGTATTTTGCACACATCATAATCCCCCATGGTTGGCCATTTGGGAAATAAGAAATGCATCGACTTGATCAAGTGGACCTACAATTGGGTGGGTTTAACCAAGGAGGTTTTGGCCTGGATCAACGATTGCATTACTTGTGCTCAAGATAAGTTAGATTGCTCTGATAGAAACAGTATTCTACACTCTTTACAGAAGGTGGAGGGTCCATGGACATTGGTGTCTGTGGATTTTATTGTTGAACTCCCCTGCTCTAACAGGTTTTCGGTGGCAATGGTGGTGGTGGATCATTTCACTAAATTTTCTCTTTTTTTCTTGTACTTCCATAATTACATTGGAGGAAACTACTCACCTCTTTGTGCATCATGTGTTCTCAATGTTTGGCCTTTCACAGGAGATTATCAGTGACTGTGGGGCACAGTTCACAGCATAGTTCTGGAGCAAACTCTTATCTGTTTTATAAATCTCCCCCTGTCACTTTACAGCATATCATCCCCAGTCTGACAGACAGACTGAGCGTGTTAACCAAGTCCTTGAACAGTACCTACATTGCTATGCTGCAGCCATATAGGACACCCAGGGCAATGACCTTCCCCTTGCTCAATTCACTTACAACAATGGGACTCACACTTCCATGGGATTTTCTCCCTATGAAGCAATGTTGGGTTATAACCCTTCCTTTTTGTCAGACCCTGCTTGCAGCCCAAGGTCCAAGCTGCCATGGACCATGCCAAACATATTAGGTCTACTCAATTCTTAATTTGGGAACATCTCACCAAGGCTATTGAAGACTACAAGCAGTTCAAAGATTAAAAACGCCTTCCAGGTTATGACATAATGGTGGGCTCCTATGTTATGCTTGATACACATCATTTATGTATGCAAGTCCCCTCCCACAAGCTCACAAGTAGGTGTTCAGGTCCTCATTTGGTAGAGGAAGTTTTGAGTAACAATGCGTTCCAGTTAAAGCTTTCAGATCACTGGAAACAACACCCCATCTTCCACATCTCCCAGATGTCACCCTTTAAGGGGATGGTTCCCATGGAGCCTGAGCCAATCATTGTCAAAAATGTGGAAGAGGCCAAAGTGGAGAATATCCTGGCTTCCCATAAGTCCCATTGGTCTGTCTAATATCTTGTGGCTTAGAAAGGGTATCCAGATTACTATAACAGTTGGGTCAAGGCTCACAATTGTGCTAACTATACAGAACTGGTCAAAGTGTTATATGAATCCCACTTCAAATCTTTCCACCCCCTCCAAAAAAAATTGCAACTGTAATGGAAATCAAGTTACCCAAGGTGCACAAGAATGTGGCCCTTATGAAGTTTCCTGGTGGTGGTGCCCTTACTTTGGAAAAAGGAAAGGGTAAGGTAGGTCCCAGGGAACATACCCTGTGTGTAGATTGGGCCCTCTTCCTGTTTCTGATTAAGAAGGTACCAAGGAGGGTGGCAGTACCCCTCATCACCCAGGGTGACCTCACCCACATGGTAGACAAGCGTTGGGTAACAGCCCTTCCTCTTCAAATTCCTCCCCTGATGCCCACCTTCACCTCAGCAGAACTAGTACATTTGATTGTGGAAAATCTGTGCCAAGGTCACCAAAATGAAGTTGTTTGGTCCGAAATTGAGTGGTAACATGGCCAATGATTTGATCCCATATAGTCAAAAAGGGATGAAGACTGATTTATTGGCTGGAATTGCCAAAGGTTTTGATTTGGCTAACACCATGATTGCAAAAACTAAATCCCTCCCAAAATTTTTGGGGATGATCTCTGACATGCAGGTAGTATCATTGGACACTATCAACAAAGGTTCAAAGCTCTCAGCTGGCAAATTGGGCATTGCAGCTGACACAACGCTTTTGACCAAATGAATGGCCCAGCGACCAGGCATGGGTGGGTTGGGCATCATGAGCCTGTTCCCAACCAATTGGGACTGCCCCTACATGGGATGGCCTTGGGGGATTTCCGCTGCTCGTTGGGCTAAATGTCATCATACAAACTGTTGTAAACATAGTCAAGCCTCAGTTTGGGCATTTGAGGTCAAACTGACAGCAACTTGGTCTACCATTGAATCCTTCAATGTCAGTTCCCAGTGAACTTATCTGCCCCCATTCCTGAATAATTCACTGATTAGGTCAAAATTAAGGGTCTCAATCCTGGCTTATACCTGCATCAATTGACCACTATTTAATCAGTTGCATCACACTGAGAAAATTGGTGGCTGATTTTTTTAATTTTCTTTATAATAAAATTTTACCCCAAAAAACTATCAATTTTGATTTTATTGATATCATTCTGGCTGCATTCCTAATGGCTTTTCTTTGGTGGCCCATTGGCCCATATACTGGATGGGCTCTACCAGTACTAATGATCACTATGGCCCCCACTGTCATAAACTGGATTTGGCGAGCTAGATACTTCTGGAAATTTAACCCCATTATTATAAACTTTCACCAACAATACATTGGGATCTTGTGGCCATACATCCAGTATCTTCAGGCAAGGATCCACCCCCTTGTCTCCCCAGTTGATTTAACCCCAACTACTGGTAACCTTATCAAAACCATACATGTGGTATCACCACCTGCAGTGAGACCTCCAGGGTCTGGGTGGCCTTGATTTGGTTCATCCTCATATTGTTCTTCACTATTATCTTGCACCAACAATTTATCATTTACCAATGCCCAGCTTCATAAAATATCATTTGGGTGGCAATGCCTCTGGTATTCTAGCTTGCTTTTTGGGTGCTTATGTATCCCAACTGGCAGGCTGGTCTAAACTTCTTCTGCCATTTCCATGACACTACCACTGCTTCTCTGAGTTTGATCCCAGTCAATAAACTTTGGGTAGGGACTCTTATGACTGTGTTGGTATTGTGCACCAATGCCCTATAATAGATAGCAAATAGTAAAGGCAGTCCATGGAGTTCTGGCCTAGCGTATGCCATACATGGAGATTTCTTGGGTTTTATCCTCCTTTCCCATTTTCTTCGCTTCCCTTCATTGGTGCAGTATTGTCCCCAGGTCAGCCCACCTCAAATAAGAATTTTAAAATGATTTTCTCTTTAAGAAAAGCAAGTTTCTTTAAAAAACTTTTTTTATTTTGTTTTCTACTTTTTAGTTATACTTTAATTAAATTATTATTATATATTGCATAAGTTATATTAGTAGGGTAATTTAGATTTTTAAAGATACCATTATATATTAAAATTTCTCATATTTTTATACAATACTAAACAACCTTTTATTTAATTTTTTTTTAGGGTTCTTAGCCTGGCGGTTAAAACTGCTTCACCCTAGTGCAGGTTTCGAGTTCGAAAACTGTACTGGCTAGAAAATTCTCGGTGTTGTATATTTGTCCCAAAGTCGACCCACCTCAAATAAAATTTATTTAATGTTTTACTGTACAGAGTAATCACATAGTAAAGTTTTTTTGAAATATAATTGTAAATTCACAAAACTTTTTTCTTATCACTTATATACATTTTTTAGGTTTTAGTTGTTGATAAATTAAATTTGTTTTGGCCAATTAGTGGTGTTTTTGGCTGATTTGATAAGCTCATTTGGGTCTGGCATAATATTAAGTGATATATTATTTGGTTTGATAAGTTTATTTTTTCAATTTAGGATTGATTTGATAAATTTAATTGCTTCTTAAACTTCTGGGTGGCCATCTACCATTATAAAAGCTAACAAGATAAACTAAGCAAAGCTTGAGAAAAACATTTTTGAACTTTTATATAATCAAAAAAACAAAAACCACCAACAACTTACCAAAAACTAATTAACTTATCAAATCAACCAATCACTAACCGCTTACTAAAACTGTCAAGTTATTAATTAACCCAAACCTACCAACCGCTCGGCAAAACCATTGAAACTATCGAATAAACCAAATTTCAAACTGCTCAGCCGTAACAATATAGTGAATACCATCAAAATATATACCATTTTCACTTCTTTTATATAAAACTTTTTATTTTATTATAAAAATAAAAATCCGACTTCGAGGTTCATACGGACCCCTCCCATCCGCCTATATCCAAATTATCAAGCCCCACATACTGTAGTTTTGGCTGGGCCATGCATACATACACACTTACTTTTATTACTATAGATTTAAATTTTATTCGAGGTGGGTCGACCTGGGGACGATACCGCACCGATTAGGGAAGTGAAGAAAATGGGAAAGGAGGATAAAACCCGGAAAACCTCCATGCGTGGCGTATGATAGGCCAGGAACTCCATGGACCGCCTTTGCTATTCGCTATCTCGGTTCGGGGCATTGGTGCGCAAAACCAACACAGTCAAAATCGTCCCCTACCCAAAGTCCATTACCGGGATCGAACTCGGGAGGCAGTGATAGAGTATGGACCCTCTACCACTGGGGTATCCTCCCTTACTTTTACTATAGATAAAAGTGATTACGCCAGGATTCATTAAACGATCTTTATAAAATTTAAGCATAGACCCAAAGCTAAGTCGATTAGCTAGATGAGGTAGTTTTAATTTTAAATTCAATTGGGTTTTTGACTCAAAGTTTTGATTTAGATTAACTTACTAATTAGCCAAATAACCACTAACCACTTAACAAAACCATTTAAAATACTCAATCAACCGAATATCAAACTGCTCAGCCGTAACATTATACTAACCATCAAAAACATATAAGACTTTCACCTGTTACATATAAAACTTTTTATTTTACTATGAAAATTAAAAAATCCTTTCTTAGGGGATACCTACATCCCATAAGGAACCTACTGCCAAATTTCAAGTTTCTAGGTTGATATTTTTAAAGATTTTGTGATGAGTCAGTCAGTGGTATTTATCTTTAATATGTATAGACTAACATTCATAACACGTGCTTCGCTAAGGTGTCTATAGAATTTCAGATATTCAAATTTATTAATTTGGGTTTTATATTATAGACTATTGATTATAGAATTTCAGGTGATTTGAATTGATTAATTTATATATATAGTTAAGCAATAACTACTCGGCCAAATCTAATTGCTCAATCGAAGCAACCAAAACCACCAACCACTCAGCTAAATCTAACTGAACTTATCAAATCAGCCAATAACTAATTTCCCCCAAAGCTAAACTGTATCCTATCGATTCGACCAAAACCATCAACCCACTCGGCCAAATAAAATGAACCTTTCAAATCAATCAGATTCTAAATTATTTTAGTTTTTATATTGGTAGATAGCTATCAACAAGTTCAGAAACCATTAAACCTATTAAAAATTCCAACCTCCAACCACTTAGCTAAAATCAATTAAGTCTGCCAAATTAATTAAACCATCAATCTCCTATCTGAAACTATTGAGCCTATCGAATCAACCAAAAAATAAACCACCGCTCAGCAAAAACCAATTATTGAACTTACAAAACAGCCAAAAACTAACCACTTATTAAAACCTATGAAAAATTGAAGTGAATGGATATGAAAATACCCAGCCAAATTACTATATAATTACCAATAGAAAGATATGTTCTAGATCTTATATAGAACTGATATAAATATATATGATTATATTAAATAATTGCATATTAGCATTCCGTTCCCAAACTTTATAGAATATATATATAGATATAGATATTTGCCATTCTTACCAACTCACCCAAATAGATTGAGCCTATCATACTCGATAGATTCAGATTCGATAAGATTCACCAATTCTCACCCACTCACCCAAATAGAATGAACCTATCAGATTCGAAGGTTTCAGATGTTATTCAGTCAGTGAGTACGTCGGTGAATTGTTT
>JAKSZP010003057.1:0-32500 GCA_022478985.1 Massospora cicadina | reverse complement strand
ACTATTTAAAAAAAGGTTACTTTAATTAGAACAAAGAAGCGCAGAGCTTTTGTTGCTATTCCTCTAAAGCGAAATGAATTCAAGCTGAGCCTTTTAGAGCTCATAATACAATTATTGGATCGTAATAAACTAAAAAACAATACAATTATGGATATTAATGTTTAACTTTGTAGACTTTATAAAGTTGAGCGTATGTTTATTTTTTAGCTTTATCGTATTATGGTGAAGTGCAGTAATCACCTCACGAAAGGGTTAAAAGATTATATACCATATCTCCGATTTAGTAACAAAGCTTCACATTTTATTAGTATATTAGACCCAATTATTATTTAGCATAAGCTAGTTTTGCTTTCTGTCACTTTGTAATTGTATGCTTAAGCACATTTATTTGTAAATATCACTTGAAATTATAAATCTTGACTGAGACTATATATAAAACGATAAGAGCAATTTCTGTTTTTTTCTGAAGCTTGCTAACTCTTGACCCCTCTTCTAAATTTGAATAGTTAAAAGATAAGTGCTGACATCAGGGTTAGATAACGAGGGACAAACAAACTGCATACTAGATTATATGATACTAGCTGCAAACCCATTTTGCGCCTGGGTGGCAAGTGTTTTATTTATAACATGCGGAGTTACCCAGCGTTGCTCAAGTTTATTTATTAACCAGATCAACCAAGTGATAAAGAATAAACTAACTTTAAAAACTAAAATATAAGTCTATATAACTAACTCTGAGTTAAATTGATTTAGTAAAAAATTAATTTATACTGATATCCAAATACCTTATATATGAACTTTATTGTTAAATAGAGTATAGCAAAATAAGTTGCACTCTGTACCCTTGAGTTGGATTTATTAAGCTAGTATTATCGCCTGTGCTTTGCTATGGTACTAATATTTGATGTTTATTTTTTACCAGTTGATTTAAATATTCAATATGCATTTCTTACTAGATGATTCAATTAATTATTTTAGGTATATATTATACTAGCCAATTATTCAGCTTTGCTTGGGTTTATAATTTACCAGATGGTTCTAATTGATTTAGTTTATATATCGGTAGATGGCCATCCATAAGTTCAGAAACCATTAAACTATCAAATTATCTAACCAATCACCTAAAACCAATTGAAACTATCAAGTATCAAATTAACTAAACCATCAGCCATTTATCCAAAACAAATTGAACTTATGAAAACAAAAACTACCAACTGCTTACCAAAACCTGTGAACCTATCAAATTAAACAAATAATACCAAAGTCGCTCAGCTGAAACAATATAGGATTCCCATTATAATCTGATATTTTGGTAAATAATATATATAACTCTTATCAAAATTATTATAATTAAAAAATCTTATATTATTCCAAAAAGTTTATAAAGTATTTGTGCCAAGTATTATAATATTTGTTTCATTTGTTCATAAAATACTTTGTCTCATACATATACACACACATACTAAAGCCCTGAGTGGTGCAGCAAAGTATTGAATTGCTGATACAGCAACTAATACTCTTACTGATTGCCATAAAATATAAATCTATAATATTTTAATTTATCTTAGCCCATTTTTGCCATTATATATATATACTGTTATTTAAAAATAATGGGTACTATATGTGAAAGATGAGATGTGAGAATATGAGCTAGTTTATTATGTAGCTAATAGTAATAAGGTTACTTGGTTTAATTTAAAAGTAATTGAGGTGGGACAACCTTAGGACAAATACCACAGAGATTTTTTTAGGCCAGTATAAGTTTTGAACCTGTGTTGAAAAAAACCTGTACTAGAGTTGAAACAGGAATTACCCTGCCAGGCTAACTTTTTTTGAAAAATTCTATACCTTTATTAAATTCAAATATATAAACCAATAAATACTAGATAAAAAAATGAAATAAGGGCAAGAGGGGTGGCAGAATGAGGTTTCAGCTGATGGAACAAAAAACTGAGAAAGGATGCCACTAGCTGGGTAGCACCCTCAACCATCCTTGGTCAGTTATTGCTATTGCTAGTCATAGTTCTAGCAACAATGGGCTTACATGCTATTGAATCTTCAGTCTAAATGATGCCTTGTCACATTTGATAGGTGGCCTGAGGTAAAAGCCAATCATGAGGCTCAAAAATATTTGGGGAAAAAGCACATAAATTTTGAGAATACTTAAGCTGATCAGAGAAAAGCTGAATTGGTTCCCTTACCATTTTCATATAATAGGGGCTGTTGTGGCTCAATTGCTTGACCACAATCACCAAGTATACAACCTATATACAATAATGGTAAAGGAAGGATCAGTGCTTGAGCGGCTGATTTCTGAGCATCTCCCTAAAAAATATATCTTGAGAAAGATATAGATCTAACTGCAGCTTCTTGTTGGATAGTAATACTCTTATAGTAATTAAAACCTGTTATACATACTACACTTGGAATAGCGGTGGGCAATATCTGCCTCAAGGTCAGTGCATACCAGGCAATCCTTATAAGGGTACCCTGCATCACAATGTTTGCCCATTCATATTGCATTGTGTAAAATATACCATGTGGTTAGGCATTAGTTAGAGTATTACAACTTGCAGTGGAGACCCACCACTAGCTCACTAAAATTATAGTTAGTTCATGGCACTCCTCTGCTCAATCATTAAGGATTTGGGGGTAAGTTGGTGGTTTTGGTGTTGATTTCAGGGGCATGACCTGACAGCAGTTGGGGAGTTGTTATACAGGATACAAAATAGCCCTGTTAGTAAATTCATTACCAATATGGTTCTGCTCATACACTGTTGTAGCTGGTCATTGCTGAAACTTGAGCTTCAGAATCCTGTTGTATTTGTACTTCCTCCCACAGAACTCTCAAAAATGATTAGCCACCCAACCACACAGCCCAGTTACATAGTTGCCAATAATAGGGGCTGTGATGCCACAAACGCAGCAGTGAATTAAGCAATATCTACTCCCATAGAGACTGTGATATGATAGGTTCTGTGATCCCTTGGACCTGGGCCCAGTTAATGCCTCATGCAAGCATAGAACAGCGCATGTGTAACTGTAACATATATAGAAACAAATTGGCCCAGATCGGTAGAAATGAAGTTTGAAGTTGAGCAAACCATTCTCCCCTCTCACTTGGGTTTAAACAGAATATCTAAATCAATAGGTGCCACATAAGTTTAAACTGCAGGAAGGTGCAGATGAGTGATTTGATCTTGCCTTTCAAGAAAGGGCTCATGGGGAGAATGTGTGCCACATTCTAGAGCATTGAAAGTAGAATACTGGTAAGCACTTTCACCTCCCCCTCAAGGTTCAAGTGAGCGTATTTACAGTAAGCCATCTGAGCTGACATATTAAAAAACATTGTTTGTTCCATCACTTTCACTGCTGATCCTGATTTGATAGAAAGGATACCAAAATACCTTAAATGTTTGTGTAGGTGGCAAAAGAGTAAGACCTTATGGTGGGGAAATGATGCTGACCAATCTTAACTACTAACATCTTGTAAATATCAACTTTTTCATTTAAAGCCTGTGGTAAAGAATAAGAAGTTTCTCAACACCTTGAAGGTCATTCTCAGAACTGATACCCACCATAGATCATCTGAAAATGCTTGCATTCTAGCTGGGGCCTGTCTGGGGTGACTAATGCCCAACAACTGCGCCTCCACTATAGCCAACAGGATATCTGATGCAAAGTTAAATCAAATTGGAGACATAGGATTGCATTTGAAAAGGCCCTGTCTGATAAGAATAGGATCCATTTAACTGTCAGTTATAATAACCCTAGTTTTAACGCCTTGTACAGCATGTCAATAAATGTAATAAAAGTGAGGAGGGGATTTTGATGGCATCCATTGCTGCTCACAGGAATGGCCAAGCTACCCAACCATAAGCCTTCTTCATGTCCAAAAACAAGAGATAGCCATTCTCAGACCCACGCATGTTCTGAAGAACATTTTGGATAAAATAAAAACTCACCCAGATAGTGCACTCCCCAATGAAAGTATTTTAGGCTGTATGGATGGTCTGCAGAGAAGTACACATCTTGTTTGAAAGGATTTTTAAGGAGTTTATGATCAGCAAACAAAAGTGCAATCAGGTGCCAGTCCTGAAGAAGGTGCTTAGGACCTGTAAGGAGAGTGTCTATAACTCTCCCTTTTCCAGTGTGGTGGTGCATGGTGCATAGGCCCAACGCCAGGAAACTAGTCACAAGCATTAAAGTTATTAATGCCCAGCAGAGAGTGCTTAAGCAATAATAACCTAAGTCAAGGAGTGTGATTGTTATGGAAATTGACCAAAGAAAATTACATGGTGCAAAAAGGGGTATAGTATGGGCATCCTAGGTTGGAGGGAACCTGAGTGGCCCTACGGTGCATGAGAGGATACTGTATCTGTAGATACAATTAAGCGGCTAATGTAGCGCAAGACCTTTATGAAGAGGTCCATGCACAGGATTGTCCACAACCACATAAATATAAAATAGTGTACTTAGCAAAAGGATTTATTATATGGAAGAAGTTGACCAACAGGGGAGATTGGTCTTGACATGAGAACTTTAAGGAAATTTGGCCAAACAGTCAATCAAGGGTTATGGGTCTAAGCTGAGGTGCGCCAATAAGTTTATGCTTCCATCAGGCAAAATGCCATATCGGATAATCAACTGAACTCATGTAATTGATTGTAAAAACATCTGACCCAAGCTGGAAAGTGTGAAAACCAAATAGTTTTTGAAACCCCATCCACCCAAAAACTGAAGCGAACAATTTTCCATAGTAGTAAGCTAGTTTGTTTTAATGCCCCTACCCTCATACAGACTGAACTTTGCTTGCTTCCATATGACCAACTTGGGCATATTTTGACTTCACCCAGCGTTGGTCTATGGTATGCTTGAGGTCAGGGAGGCCTGCTAACTTCACCTTCTTGGCTTCCCTGCAAGCATCTTTATCTCTCAAGTTGGTCCCAAGGATGATGTCATTTTCCAGCCATGACATTACCCTCTTCTCCCAATGGGGTGCAAGCCCCTGGAAGGGGGGTTGCGCCAGGGAAAAGTTCTTGTGGGCTGAGGCCAAGTTCATCACAGCAATGGTTTGCTTTGGTTGAGATCCAGCAGTCCAGGAGAAATCCTTATGGAAAGCTATAATCAGGTCTTGGGCATGCACACAGTCACATGCTGGTACCCAACTGTTCTCTGAAGCGTCAAAACCCTTCCAGAATACCAGGTACTCAAGCCTTCTTTTAACATGGCGGGAGGCTACTATTTCATCTACCTCCCACTCTGGTGCCCCATCCACAAGATAAGCCTCAGGAATTTCAGGTGGGGGGATTCTTGAACAACATCAATTTACTCTTATAAAATACAGGGAAGATCTGAAACAAAGAGGGAAGATCCAAATGGTATTAGGCATGGCCACCTTTCTAACAACACAGTAAGGACCAATCCTCTTTGGTCCCAGCTTTTTGCATGGCTGCTTAATAGGGATATTATGAGCATCAAGCATCATAAGATCCCCTTCCTTGTACTCTGGACCCACTTGTTGCTTACCATCAGCGTCCTCCTTATATACTTGCATTGCCACCTCCAGACTCGTGAAAACCCCTTGGTGGACTTTCTTGATAGTCTTGGCAAAGTCCACCACTGCTTCAACTTTGGATCCACAGCTGGGCTCCATGTAAAAGGCGGGGTTAAAACCATGGTTGGCGAAAAAGGGGAACAACTGATTGAATAATGCAAAGTGATGTTGTAGCTAAATTGGGCTATAGGAAGGTGAGAAACCCAATTTAATGATCTGCGGCGGTGTAACACCACAGTAACTGCTCCCAGCACTGGTTCACTTGTTCAGTCTGCCCATCCAATTGGGGTGATAGGCAGTTAATTTCAGGGGCAAATCTGAAGAGTCTTACACAACTTTTTCCAAAAGATGGAGGTAAACTGGGGTTTCCAGTCACTAATGATTTATTGGGGAGCCACAAAAAGTGCAAACATATGAGTGACAAAGAGTCTGGCCATCTCATCCGCAGATATAGACATTCTGCAAGGAATAAAGTGGGCAAACTTTATAAAATGGTCCATCACCACCATGATGGCATCAACAATCAGAAACAGGTAATTTTACAATGAAATCCACCAATAGGGAAGTCCAGGGCCCTTCAGCCTTTTGGACTGGTATCAACAAACCTGCTAAAGGTTGATGATTTGGTTTCATTTGATTGCAGATCAGAAACTCTTTACAATACCATCTCACCTGAGCAGTCAAGCCCTTTCAATTATAAGTGCACTGTATTAACTCCAAGGTCTTTGATTTCCCAGGATGACCAATGGTGATTCCATCATGATGGTCCCAGATGATTTCCAGATGCAGTGGTCCAGCAGGGACCCATAGGCGCCCCTGAAACCACACCATCTCATCCTTTACGTGATAAATCCTGGATAACTCCTCCTGATTCAGAGCGCTCTTAGCAAAAACCATAGTATATTCAGCTGATAACAACTGAGAAAGAACTATCTTTTGGACATACTGTATTCCTATGCATTTTCTAGAGAAGCAAGCGCTGGCGTGTTGGCCATGGGAGCGGGAAGTTGAGATAAAATCTTAACCTGGTGAAATCATCAACTGGGTATTATGAACTTCTACCTCCTTTGGATCAGGAGCTAAAGTGGGGTTAGGGCTCAAAACATTCACCAAACCGTTCTCCTTGCCCTTGGTAAACTTATAAGAAAATGAAAATTGGGCAAGGGTCTCATGCCAATGGGTCTGCTGTGGGGTTAGGACATGAGAGCGCGATAGCACAGCAAGGCATGATGATCTGTACTTACATGGAAAGGTTGGGAGGAGCCATGTAAGTGTTGATGCCAATAAGTCAGTGCCTCTACCACTGCTAGTAACTCTTTGTCGTAAATGGCATAATTCAACTTAGGCAGAGACATTTTTCTAGAAAAATATCCCACTGGATGCTCTATCCCATCTTTGCCTACTTGTAACAAGGCAGCCACTATGGCGAAGTTGGAGGCATCAGTAGACACAATGAACTACTTTGAAGGGTCAACATGGCGAAGTACAGATGTGGACAACAGGGTGCACTTCACAGCTTGGAAAGCATCCTCCAACACGGGGGACCACTTAAGCACCTTTGCACCACTGGCCTTATACAAGGACGCTGCCACCTCAGAAAGATTAAGCATCAACTTCTTGAGGAACGTACGCATCCCCAAAAAACTCCTCAATTCCTTGACTGAGGTGGGGGTGGGCCACTCATGAATAGCCTTCTCCTTGTCTGGAGTAATCATGTGTCTTTGGTCAAACATGACGTTGCCCAGAAAAATGACCTGGGACTTTAAAAAATTGACACTTTCTTATCTTCAGCGTAAGGCTGGCTGCCTTTACCTCTCCACCACTTGCTGAAGGTGTACTGCATGGAACTCATGATCAGGGGAAAATACCAGAATATTGTCCATGTAGGCAACCAAACATACCCCTAACAAGTCCCCCAACGCTGCATCAATGCGGCGTTGAAAGATAGCAGGGGCATTCTTAAGCCCAAAAGGCATGACCTGAAACTGGAAAATTCCTTTTCTAGTACAGAATGCAGTTAAACACTCTTGTCCCTTCTTAATTTAAATCTGATTGAATGCATTGAAGCAATCCAGCTTGGAAAAGACCTTAGCCTTCTCCACATAACGCGCAATCTGAGAATCCAAAGGGATGGAATGTAGATCTGGTACAGTGACATTGTTGGGGTTCCCATAGTCTACACATGGGTGTAGGGTACCATCAGCCTTTTAAACAAAGAGAAGTGGGGAGCATATAGGGGAAGCACGCTGAAAAATCGCGCCTTTGGTTAACTGCTCCTTAACCCACATATCTAAAGCCTCTTCCTCCTTGACAGTCAATGGCTAAATGGGGGAAGAAATATGCACCAGATCCACAGTGAGCTTGAACTCAAAATTGAATTCAGAATGATTGGGTAGTGCGTTAGCTGATGCAGCATCAAATGAAGATTTTATCCCTCCAAGCAGGAAGGAAGGGGAACCTCCACGGTGGGCTTTAGCATAGGGGCAAGGCTGAGGGTGTGAAGGTGGGGCCAGTAGGGCAAATCGCCCTGGAAGTTAGCCTCAGACAAAGAAACAACTAATGTGCAACCATTTTTTAATGTGAGGGATAGGGTATTTTCTTTCAAGCTGGTTCTGACGTCAAACTTCCACCACCACTACACACCCAAAATGATGGGGTACAAGAGGTTTTTTTAGCTTGGAAGTGGTCAGACAAGTGATAGTTGCCAATATGATAGTCCAATGACTCAATGATCTTTAGAGTGGGAATACCTTAAGATGCCCCTCCTCTAACCCTACCACCAGGCAAGTAACTCAGCTCAAGGTAGTCGGCTAGGCTTTGATCCATAAAGTTTTCAGAGGCACCAGTATCCACCAGAATAATGGTGCTGAATTTCCCTAGAGGGGAGGAAAGGGTAGCAGTCAGTAGAAAATACCCTAAATGGTCTTTATTAAGGCAGAAAAATCCAGTACATTACCAACAAACTCATCACCTGGCTTTAACATGTCACCCTGGTATGTTTTTGAATCAGAGAATGGTGAGGGATATTTGGCCACTCTTACTACTGAGGCCACATATACCAACATATCTTCAGAAGGGGCATAAACATTTTTGTATTGTAAATGAAGCTCCTTTTCAACCTCCTGAGTGCTGCAAATCATAGAAGAGGTCTAATGGGGATTTTGTGGGGTAATTTGATACACAGGAATAGGTTCTATCTCTGAGCCATAAGAGAGCAAATATGGTTCAGAGGCTTATATGGTGTTCTCATTACAAGACACGTTTTTAGATGTGAATGACCCTATTCCCATAACAGCAATGGATTTCCTGATGTTATACAAGGCCATCACCACCAGGCCCATCTTCAAAAGTTCCGCTGGTATCATCTGAATGTGCTAAAGTAAAACCCATTTGTTTACTTTGATTTTATAAATTATAGCAGAAAGTTGGTGAATCAAGACTTCCATACCACAAATCATCAGTATCCACCAGGTACAAGCAAGAAGGGTGGGTACTTTCCAGTTGGAGGCAGCCAAAATAACGCCAAGGTGCTCCAATCTTCAGGAAAAATAGGAAACAGTGATGCGGCGGACCACAGCTGGTGCACACCATTTAAACTTTGTAAAAGTCCCACACAGAAAAAAGTTTGTGCACATAAGATAAAGCGGTTGGTTGACTAATGTAAGAAGAGTGTCTATAACTCTCCCATTTCCAGTGTGGTGGTGCATGGTGCACAGGCCCAACGCCAGGAAACTAGTCGCAAGTATTAAAGTTATTAGTGCCCATCAGAGAGTGCTTAAGCAATAATAACCCAAGTCAAGGAGGGTGATCATTATGAAAATTGATGAAAATAATGACTGGTTTAAAAAGGGGTAAAGTACGGGCATCCTAGGTTGGAGGGAACCTGGGCGGCCCAACAGTGCATGAGAGGATACTGTAATCATAGATAAAATTAAGTGGCTAATGTAGTGTGAGACCTTCATGAAGAGGTCCCCACACAGGATTGACCACAATCACATAAATATAAAATGGTGTACTTAGTGAAAGGACTTATTTTATGGGAGAAGTCAACCAACAGGGGAGATTGGTCTTGACATGGGAAATTTAAGGGAATTAAGCCATAAAATCAATTGAGGGAAGTAGGTCTAAGCTGAGGTGACCAATAGGTGCACACTTCCATTAAGCAAAATGCTATATTGGGTAATTGACCAAACTCAGGTGATTGACTGTAAAACAGCTGACCTGAGCTGGAATGTGCAAAAACCAAACGGGTTTTGAAACCCCGTTCACTCAAGAACCAAAACTGAACCATTTTCCATAGTAATAAAGCTAGTTCATTTTAACGCCCCTACCCTCATACAGGGCTAAACTTTGCTTGCTTCCATAGGACCAACTTGGTCATATTTTGCCTTCACTCAGCGTTGGTCTATGGTATGCTTGAGGCCAGGGAAGCCTGCTAACTTCACCTTCTTGGCCTCCCTGAAAGCATCTTTATCTCTCACGTTGGTCCCAATGATGATGTCATTTTCCAGCCATGGCAGGACCCCTTTTTTACAAGAGCACAATTTAGGTCTCATGGCCCCCTGGGATTTAACACTTATGCAACAAGAAATGATTAAACAAAAATAGTCTAGTTTTAGTGCCACATGTTCACAGAGTATATTCAGCATCTAAACCAGCATAAATTCAGGGCTGAAGGACTTACCCTTTGGTGCTTCCTTAAGTGCTTAGTTCACCTCTGCCTCCAGAACTGTGGTCAAAAGATCATGCTTGTCAACCAGTGAGCACCCTTGAAGCCCTGGTTTTACCATAGTCAAGTGGGTTTCCATTGCTATCATATTGGGTTCACCTTAGTGGAAGAGATCACCATAAAATTGCTCCACTTCATATTTGATTGTGGCGGGATCTCTGGAAATAACGCCATTAGGTGTTTCCACCTGGCAGAGAATGGCCCATGTTCATATTTTAAGACTAGCCAAGTTCTCCTTAGTCATCATTTCAGCAGGCTTCAGTGATGGAAGTTTGAATTATGATGGCATTCAGTATCCTGTTTGCAAAGAAGCACTTTTTACTGCTTATAGGTCGTCTGATACTCTGCCACCATTCCTTGCTGTCCTGACGCTCACACTTATGGCTCATCAGAGCCTCCTTCAGCTGGTGGGCAGCTACAGTACGCCTGTAAGGTTTGGTTTTTTATACTTAGAACTGTCCCTCATAAGCTTATACTTAATTTTTATCCATCAGGTGAGAGGATCAAGACTTAGCTGATGATCAAAGTGTGCTATAACCCTTTGAACCCACTTTTGGCTATGCGGCATCAGTTGGGGTCCTGCAACATTGAAGGAGAGATTTGCCACTCCCACTGCTGAGGGGTGTCACCTAAATTAATAGCTACCTGAATGATCATATAGTTTCTTTCCATATTAATAGAGGCCTCACTGTTTGAAGTAAACTGTTTGCAGTCAGTTAAGACAAGGATTTAATCCAACTGGGAACCGTGTAAAGTCTTATTATGTAAATCATACTCCAACTTCTTGAGACTTGTGGGATCATAATCATCATTAATTGTAAGGCACATCCCTGACGCCACCAGATATGCAAGCATATCATCTGTCATACTTTGAATATGCCTGCAGGTTTGGAATGTATCCCTGCTCAAAGTTATCCAACAGTCTAAGTCACCTGCATTAACTGTTGTGGTATCAGTTTGAACTTCCGAGAAGAAGTCCAGAATTGGCATCTTTCATGGGGGTTGGGTGATGTGTATACTGCAATCACATGGAGAGTTTTACCAGTACACTTGTCATGGGTCATGGCCACAAGAATTCTACTGGCATGTGTCTCCTTTACAAATTCCAAGCCAATGTTTTTGTTTAGTGCTATAATAGCCAGTGTTCTGACCAAAGTACCTGACAATTATTCTTCAGGGATCACAGGTGATGTTTGGGGCCTCTGCTTAAATTAGGGACCATTTTGCACTGGATTTGGGCCTGAGTTTTAGATAGTAAAATTAAGTCAATATAATAATTAGTTTTTAATGATGTATTTCCATCATCCATATTTTCATGATAGCCATCCCCCTAGCATTAATGGACGCAATGATCATAAATGCCGCCCAGCCCATAGGTATGAGGCTCTTCAGGATTATGCATCAAATCACAAATAGAATTTGGTTTTTAAAGTAGACGGCAACTCAGCTGGGTGGTGAGATGGATATTAATGACGGGTACTGTTAGTAAGAACTGAAATTATTGTTGCCAGGCATATCATGCATGGAGTATTCCATTGCCATTCCATCTTATAGTCAATTGAGAGAGAAGATGGTTTGAGCACAAACTGATTTATGCTTCAGTGAGGGCAGGCGATTGGCAGAAACAACCTGGGTCCCCAACTGATTTTTAGGATTGGCAGCAGTTGTCACCTGATCTCAAGGCATGGGTTTGGAATGAGAGGGATGAGATTTTCTTCCCTTCTTACAACCAACCACCGGATTTGCTGTACTAATAGGGAGTTTCTCATCCAGAGGAGTCAATTTTCTCAACCCCTTTTTTTCTTATGACTGGCAAGAGTTTTTGCCCCTAACTTCTGCCAATGGATTTCCTTCTCTATTGCTTACTCTGCATGGGTGGGATGGGCTTGAGGTGACCTGGATCAGGGCTCTTCGTCCAACTGATATGATTTCAGTTTGTATTCATAAATGGCTCATCCACTGCTACCAGACGCTTAGTCAGCTCATGCGCCCACGCTTCTTCATAGGCCACATCCAGCTTCAGTTGCTGACCTTCATGTCTATTTTTTCCAATAGATTATGCAGCAACCATTTTTTAGCAGTAAGATGAAGAAACACTGGTTCTGAAATTGGTGATTCCACTGACCGGGTCATACTCATAATCATGAGGGTTTTGCCTTTCAATGATGACATTGTGCATCATGTAATTTGTTTGAAAACAAAAATGACAAACCTGTTTGGTGTCCTCTTGTTCCACCAAAAACACACATTAGAGACCTGGAATACAGATAAACTAAGAAAGAACAATTTTATTAGTTTTCATATAAGGTTCAGTCTTGTACAAAGCTTCCACCATATGGGGGTGAAGACATCAAGAGTTATAATCCTTACAAGCTTGTAAAATTCGTGGACCTCACCATAGTATTATAGGGAAGTCTGAATTCCCATATGAACTCATTTTTGGTTGCAGTCCATCAGAAAATTATCAAAAGTCACACATATCACAGTCTGATTCATGTAGCAGGTGGGTTCAGTGCATAGGTAGGAACCCTTGTATTGGTTGCCCACTTCCATAAGGCGCTTGTTTTAATTTTGCAATATGCTACATCAGGGCTCTGACAGTGTGCCTGGCCAAACAGTATGAGGATTTCTGACCCTTGCTGTTTCACCTTTATAGGCGTACCAACCCCCTACAAGTCCACATTCAACCCACCAACCCAGAAGATCAACAACTTTGCCTTAGCTCCATTAGCCCCTCTTGGGAGTGCACCGGTGGTCCTCAACCCACATCATGGGTGGCCCAACCCCTTTCTCCTTCTTCCTCATGACCAATCGCCAGACCCTCTTGGGTGTGCACTAGAAAGTCCATCTCCATCTTGGGGTCATAGCTTCCACGCTACACCACCCTCAAGGCTGATAGCCATCAGCCCCTCATTGTTGGTGGCCAGTTGGCCAGGTTCCCATTAGGGCTTTCTTGTAGGGATGAGGTATGAGCTGGCAGCATCAGCCACTTCATAATGTCACCCTGCACCTTCCTTGGGGTTTTCCTGTCCCATATTTCCTTAATCTATCAGTTTAATTACTAACAACTAATAAAAGATGGGAGAAAGAGAAAGCTTTATTTAGGAGGAAATGTAAACTTTTACACTAGGCTAATGCACCTATTTAAAGCTCATGGAACTCCCATATGGGTAATTATCCAATCGTTATCCTTCTGCAGAACTGATTAACTACTAAGCCTTTCTTCCCAAACACCGAATATTAATTTGACATATACTTGGCCTAAGTAGCCAGTCTGTTTTATATAAACTACTAATATTAAACATAATCAAATATCCTTGGCATCTGTCACCAGTAAGATCCAGGGTGTTATCCTCATCGTTTGTTTGCATATTGGAAACCTTGGCTTTCTGCCAGAAAATCCATAGATGTCCAGATGATTGGCAGTTGACGTTGAACTGGGATTTCGCCATAGCCCAAACATTAGTAATTGAATGTATGACGTCCTCAGCTATAATCGCCAGTGTCAACCTTCTAGTAGCATTTACTATCAGGGATTACCTCTTATAATTCATAAGGGCTCAATCCACATGAATGGGGAGCACCAATTGGCAATTATAACATCAATTGAATATCAAACTATGCAATTAGCTGGAAATCACGCCTGACCAACTGGCACCCTAATTCTCAATTTATTCAAGGTACGCTGACCAGGGGACAGATAGTACCAATCACAACACTCAAAATGGCAAAACAAACTACTAACCAGGTGGGAAGCAGAAACTGCTTAACCCACCATGGCAGAGGGTGAGGAGGGGTCGGGGGTTGGTTTTCAGAAAGACCCACCTTGATCAAGGGGTGTTGGTTACAGTACCAGATCAGAGCAGAGATCCAGGGCGTTGGGGCATCTGCATAGTGGGGGCTGAGGTCAGCGTAGTAGGAGTTTTCCACTTCTTCATCAAGATAATGATGGGAAAGTGTTTCAACAAAAGCTGCAAGGAGAACTTCAGCTTCTTTGTGGGCTTCAGGAAGTTGGGTGAAAAGGGAGATACTGTGGCGGGTGATTTTGGCTGAGGGGTTGAATGAAGCAAGCGTTGTGACATTCATAACAGCGATTTCAGCATCATCAGATAGTTTTGTTTTCACTGCAGGGAGATTAAGGGAAGTCGGGGGGAAGAAGATGGTGGGCAGGCCATGCTGGAGCTGAGCCACTGACTGGGCCACTGCGGTGCGTAGTTTTGGGCAATGAGGAGAGGCCACCGCAGCTAAGGCGAGCTGGTGGTCACTTTGGAAGGGGGCTGTATTGGGTAGAGGAGCAAAATGGCGAGGGGTAGGGGTTTCATCGAAGTCAGGAAGGAAAAATTCTGCCCAACCATAATCGCCATGGAAGAGAGGTTGACCTGTATGCTTACTAATGAGGATATTACCTGATTCTTCAGTTTCAGCCAATAGATCCCATGGATTTTGGTTCACTGGAATAGTGGCGTAAAATTTGAGTGGGTAGGATTGGGCAAATGGGCAGCTGCTTGGGTGCAAATGTTGGTCCAAGCATTGCTCTGATTGGCTGGTGTAGATTTAGGTGGGAGAGTGAGGATGGAGGTTTTGGGTGGGGCTGATTTTCCATGTGGGCCCACTGAACGAGATTAAAGGTGGTAGGGGGCAGCAAAGCGCCCCATACTGAACCTCCAGAGGGGGCTCAGAAGCTGTATCAGCGGATTTGGCCTTAGGGCACGCTCTTTTTGCATGGTCAAGGCCAAAGCAGAGGGAACAAATCTGCCTACCATTATTGACCTGAGCCCAAAAGAAATGATCAGGCGCTGCAGCCACACTAGCGCGGGGTGGGATTTGTTGGGCTATGGTAGGGTGGTGTGGTATGATGGTGGCTGTTGCATGAGGAGCAGCAAGGCGTTCTGCACCAGATGGAATGGCAAAGATGAGGCTGGGCTGAGTGCCATAAGCCATGAGTCCCGCGACCAACTGGTCATACAAAACCTGGGGTGGAAGATGGGATGGGAGATTTGCAAAGGATACCACTAGCGTGGTGTCTGAAGGGAGGCGAGTATGGGTTGTGGGAATGGGGTTTTTTTTATTAATTAGAGGAGTTTGTGCTGCCGCTTCAGCATCCTCCTCAGATTGGAACCCAACGTCAAAGTAGCCCTTAAAAGGGCGGAAGTCTATAAAGCCAGCTGGCGCAAAGGCTGTAGTGGCTAGGTCAATAATTGCCTTATCAGCATATGGGAACAAACGCACATAGTCCACTCTGAGGCAATAGCGAATAGCAGAGCGAGGGAGGGCGAGAGGATGGGGGCGAGAAGGGTGGACGCGCGCCAGGTGGAGCGCTAAGTCTCGTGGGGGGACAAAACAGTTGGAAGCAGTGGGCGGGCTGTTTGAACCCATCCAAACGCGCTTGCCTGCAGGGCGGAAAATGCTAGGTGGGGGTGCACTGCTGCCCCACACTGGGGTGGCAGGTGGCAGAGCCAAGGACATCAAAGAATAGGTTTGGGCAGATGGCTGTGGATAGATAAACTTAAATTTAAAATCGCTCAAAAGTGACTTTGAGCGGTTAAAGAAGAATCCTGGCACCCTAATTCTGATATTATCATGTGGGATCCATTAGGTTAATTTTGCAACAGCTGAATTTATAGAAAAATGCATTCAAAGGATGAGAAAAAGTATAGTGTCACAAAGAAAAAATCACTAGATGTTCTCCTTGCACTAAAAAATTTCTGGTCCTTCTTGTATAGCATAAACTTTTCAGTTTTAGAGACCACGCTTCTTTAGAATGGCTGTAAAACATAAAAGATTTGACAGGAAGACTAGCTCATTGGGCTCTTAAACTTCAGCACTACATCATAAACATCATATATCTAGCTGGGACAAAGCACATGAATGTAAATGGATTGACTTGATTTCCCCTACTACATTTAGACAATAGTGGAGCTTAATGATTACATGACCTACTCATGAAGCCAGACTTTTGATAGGATGAGGATGGTTCAGTTCAAAAGATGTTTAAACAACACATGTAAAATACTAGAGTCTTGATAGATTATTTTACAAGAAAATTAGAGCTGACTCTTTACCTTACTTGCAGCCTTTAAAATAGATACCAGTGATAATGGAAGCGCACAGTATCTAGACATGGAGGAAACAGAAAAAACTTAAAAATGGATTAAGGATCAAAAAATATTGGAAAAAATACTGGACTCTGTAGTGGAAGTCTTAGATACTGTCAGGGTAAAGCCTGATATTACAGGAATTCCTTAGATTTCAGATACAATTCTTAATATCAAGAGGATTTGTACTACCATCTAGTACTAAAAAAAGAGGATTTGTGCTGAAGTTAGATTGATTATTTGCATATCAAAATTATGAAAACAATGAGTTTTGTTCAGTTATTCGCTTAAATTACCCTAATTTCAATGATATTGAGTCGATTAATCACACCAAAACGAATTTACAATGAGACTGAGACAATTCCCACTGCTTTTAAAATCACATGCAAGGCGCAATCCCTTAAACTCAAAAGAATTATAGTGCTCCATTAAAATAATCAATTAAGCTTAGGAAAGTCCAGGAAGTTGGATGGGATATAAAACTAGACTATTCAGATGGTTAGTCTTTGCGGTCAATAAAATATTATCATATGCTAAACCCTTTAAGTACATATTTTCATTATAACAGTTCCATATATCATATAGTAAACAAGCTATACAGTCTAACCAATTGTTCCATAAAACCTATAACCATGGGTGCAAAAACACCTATACCTGAAAAATCCCTTTTCCATTAATTCCACATCCAAACATAGCTGGTGTACTGGCTTTAACAGGAATGGGAGTGGTTGAAGCAATCCTTCCTTCTTTAGGGCTAAACCGCCCAATTACCCTTGCCATTCTCTATATGGTATGCACTACCCCTTTGTTATACTGGACCTTTAGCTCAGGGTTAGCAGGTTCACGGCTTGCTACCACAAATTGGGATAAAGTAGTACCAGTCCCTGACAGATACTTTCATAAATTAACAAAAACAAATGTCACATAAGGCCAAGTACAAGTATCAGCCAATGACCCCTAAACAGCTGTTTCATAGCATCAGTTCAGATGTCATAGGTCCACTGCCTAAATCCACAGATGAAAATTGATACATCCATGAAAGGATTGATCATCTCACAAAGTGGGTTAAAGCAATTGCCATTCCCACACAGACTGAAATTCTAAAGCTAACTTCTTATGCTAATATTATTTACTAGGCACAGGTGCCCACAGGTACTGCTATGCAATAATGGAAAATTTTTACTTTAATGGTTGTGAGAACTTTAGCTACAAACATTGAATTTCAACAACTATCCTTAGCGACCTGCAACCTATTAACTAATGGAAATGTAGAAAGAGCAAATGGAATGTTAGCCTAAATACCATGTAGGATGGCTGCTACTGATCCATTACAATGGGGCCAATATCTCCCAAGTGCTTTGATGGCTTAGAGTATAAGTTTTTATTATATCAAAATTTTTCAAGGCCTTATACAGAAGAGAACCTGGCATCCTGGCTCTATTAGCCCATGAAGTTACCAGTGATACTGAAGAGCCTGAAAAAGTGCTAAGATTATTAGCCAATAAATTATAAAAACTTCAATGAGAGGCAATGAAAATCTGTTCAAAATGGTTACAAGATAAGACCAAGCTATAAATGCATCCCATAATCTTTATTTACTATTTGAGATTTCTGATATTGCTTGTATTATCACAATTGTATAGCGCCATGAGGAGGAAAATTATATTTCATCTAGGATGAGCCATATGCTATAACCTACAAACATGGGGTGGAACTAAGTTAAGTCTTTAGAAACTGGAGCAACTATCACCAACATACATATCCAAATCTATGTCAGTACTCTCCTTCTAATATTCTTGAATTGGGTAATACCAGATATTAGAATATTGGAAATTATGGGAAAAATATCGACCAAGCTTCTCCTACGAAAGAATTGACACCTAGACCTAAGAAGATGGTTAAATAAATTCCATTTATTAATTTTAAGAAAATTTAATAGTTGGTGTCAGATTCTGGTGGTTGACTTGAAAATAAACCTTCAACAACCATCAGATTGGGCTGATAATCCTTTCAACGCTTGAGTTAACGCCTAATACAATCATACAATTCAGGTTGATTATCTCAACAACAATTCAATCAAGTATTTTATTAAGCTCATCCCAAACATGCTTGCATAAAATGGCCAATTTTAGATGCATCAAATCTCAGCAATTGGTCCTGATTATCAAAACACAATCAATTTAATCGTATACAAAATAATTTGGGGATGACTCAAAGTTAACATCTGAAAATCCTGTGGACTTCAGACAAACAAAAATGTAATCAATTTCCCACCTGAGGGCGAAATTTGTATGCCAATACATTAATCAGCATGATAGCACTTGAATGGGCCGCCTGAAAGGGGTTACTTAGTGCTATTGAGGAAGAGGCCTGCTGACGTCCCAATTAGGGGTGCATTATTTACTTCAATTGAGGCCAAAATTTCACAGAAGGTGTGTTTTGTCAGCAGTAAGATGAAACTGGAATCCAGAAGATCTTAGGACAACTTTACATGCTTTTATTGCAATTTTTGTATCTGAAATCCTCCTGATTTTGAGAGTATTTTGCCACCAATGAACCTAAGAAAAGGTTTCAGTCATAGGCTGAGCTGAGTGGCAAAATAGCTGTTGAAATTTTGTGCTGGAATGTGGCCAGGAGATGCCCTAGAGGCATAAATACTGGCGTCTGGCCTAATGAGCATTATCTAATAAATAGCTTAAATAAAAGTTGTATTTATTTTATCCTTTTCCTGGTTTTTATCCCAAATCCCAACCTTGAAGAAGTGTTGACAAACTGGAAAGGACCAAATCCCCAGCTTGTAGATAATACTGACTTGGAAGAAGTTCCCAATTACAAAGGAAAAATTATGCCTGAAATTAGCCAGAAGAGTCAAGGCAAATTTAATAGGCCTAGTGAGTTTATAGATGGTCCAAATCCCATAAACTACAGGCACTATCAAGGATCAACCATCAGAACTTCAGCCTGAATAGATGTTCATGATATTAATTTCCAAGTGGCAATCCTCAGATTTTGACAACTGGTACTCACTCAAAACTGGTTACATTCTCCAAAATGGATTCCCATGACCAATTCCTAGCAGAATTGGCCAAACGAAAAGTGACAATGATATGGAAACCAGTTGTAAAAATTTACTTAAGGAGTTGATTATTGGTTGTCAACCCAGTAACCTTTTTACTGCACAGGTTCAGTTTCCTCGTGCACCTCGCGTTGTAAAGAATATATGATCTGATAATAGTATGGAGACTATTATCCATAGTTGAGTTAGAACTATTATCAGGCCCAACGCTTCAGCCAGTATTTCTAATTAAATACTTGTTAAGTTGTACTCATAGGGATTCGTTCCCTCTATTACTGTCCACTCAATCTTTGTCAGATCCTCTGATGACAGTCTCCTTAGGCCCAACACACAGTCAGCAGCTATCCCCTAGTTGTGGTTCTCTTTGTCTCTAGATCCCCGCTCAGATCTCTACTCTTCTCTCTGATAGTCTACCAATTATTGCCTTCTTCAATAACATCCTTGAGATGGAACTTCACACTGGATGCTGATAGTCTAGCTTTAACTAAATCTACAATAAAACTAATAATGTTTTTTGTAGTAATAATTGTTTTAGTAATAGTTCTTTTCTAGTTTATAGTGAATCCTAGGGAATTTATAGGAAATTTGGCTGTCTAACCCTCAGTTGACACCTTCTCAATGAAATGGCAGCCGTTGCCATTAAATCGCCCTTCCTCATCTTGGCAGCGATGGTCTTCCCCATCCTGGCTAGGGTTCCATCATTGGACATCCTCAAAACCTCAAATGGAAAGAGTCAGAAACGTGTCCCTAACGTTTTCCTCTTGATCCAAGCAAACCAACCATAATTGGTTAGCAACCTGCTTAGGTAATGTGACTTTTTACCCATTATGGCAGGTCACTTCACCAACCAATTGATTTGCTAGTTGCAGGTGGCATCACTCGCCTCACAACTCACTACTAATTCCTAATCAGTTGGTGGTGAAACCCAACTGATCCCAATCAGTACACCTGATAGTTAATCACTATCAGATGCCCCTATTTTGTCAGCTGCTCCGCCCAATGAGATATTAGGTATTCATCCAGATCAATCCCCGATGGATATGACCAGACAAATATCCTAAAATCCCCCAAACGTAGTTCCTCCAAAATTTGGGCCAACTAATTTCTGATTCACTTCACTTTAGGGAATTTTCCCCTAGCAACCTCAGGTAATCTAGAATGCTGGGAATATGGGCAAAAATCCCAACACATCCCCCTCTTGCCTAGATTTCCAGCGAGAAAAGGACTGGGGCATGAAAACACTGCTTTGGACACCTGGTCAAATACTTCATTGTCTCAAGCGGAGTACACTCATCAATACTCAATGCTGCTTGGGACAACTTTCAGCATATAGCGTTCTTCCTCTTCCTCCTCGCTACTACCTTCTCAGAGCGCGGTCCCCATGACCTTCTGTCATGCTGGGTTCATTGATTTACTCGTGATGATATTTGTCCTGGGATCCAGTTTTCCCCCATCAGGGTATTTGACCTGCTGTCATATTCAGGATTCTTGGTCTGGCATCCTTGAATTCCTGATTCTCTCCTCATCCTAGACAGGAGACTCTTGCCATCGATGTTCATTTCATGGCTTGATTAAGAATATTTATTTCTATTCGCCCTCATTTTTTTGATCATAACCTCCTGGCTGTAAGTCATTCTTAATTCTTCCCTAGGAAAGCTTATTTCATTAATTTTATGAAATTAATGTCCTGAAATTGGAGCCTAATGGAATGAAGGGTGCATAATGTCAACTTCTATATAAGTCTGACATCCCCCCTCTAGTCCTGCTCATATGTCAAACTCAGAATCCCGCTACCAACAGCTTCTTAACAGCTTTTCAGATTTGGATCTCCGCCTCTTCCAGCAAGTGAGTTGAGATGCTCAACGGAACCTCTTATATGGTCCCACAAGGACTCATACACCTAGTCTAGCACAAGTGGCTAGTCCTTCCATCAAATTACCGGAAATGGTAACCAATCCCTCTGAAACCAGGCATGCCATCATTTTGAACAGCTCTCAGATGACTCTTCCCTTGTAGTCAATCCCTGAGTTGGACTTTGAAACCCTCCTGGATTTGGCTCCTTTTGCTGATGCTCCAAACATCATTGTCAATGCTCCAGAGGTCATGCCAGTCACTTTGGATTGTTCATTCTTAGCTGGGTTGGACTTGCTCCTTGAGTTCCTCTTCTGACTTGGTCAATTCTACAAACCCGCTGTGCTGGTTTCTGAGCTTTCAATCAGGAACAGCATACATTTTGAGCTCCCCTACACTGAACTTCAGGTGCAAGTCACTGAGGCATTGACATTAGTGCTGAATCCCTCTGATCTGGACAACCTTCTGGATCGAGATACTGCCATTTATGCTCTCCACTTTGCCAGCTAAGTTCTTTGAAGTTGGTTGATGAAGCTTCCAGCCTCGCCTGGCTTCCATCAGTCATTCAGCTTCAGCTTCTGCAAAGCCCGTAGTCATCATTTACAAGATGCAATCCACTCTTTACACAACTACCTCTTCTCTGGAGCTTCTCATTGCTATCTTCTGTTGATGGCGTTAATTGGGGGAATGATTCAACAACCCCCATCAAGTATTCCTTCTTTGCTGCCAGCTCACATGTCTGGTGTTCTTGATGAGGCCCATCGGCAGGCACTCAAGATAAATCTTCCAGCGCCAGTGATTTATTGGGATTACTCAGGGTTACTCACCGATTGCCTCTTCCTATATAGCTGTTTTCCTCCCCGCTCTGGGGTTTCATGATTGGCTTCTTCCAACATATCAATTTCCCTTCCCCTAGTCACGTTTTCTCAGGGCTTGGAGTCCGCTCAAAGAACGTGGTTTTGTGTAGGTCTCACCTTTGCAAGTGTCCGATCACATATTGATTTTGTTGGGCTATTTCTTCCTACCGCAATCCATCCTCCCTCCCCCAAAAGGTGACATAGGCAGAATCACCCCCATACTGAGGACGATCAATAAAAATAAAATTATAAGAAATATTGGATTTTTTTCTATGCATTTAAAATCTTTTTTTTCCTGATATCTTTTATTGATTTTTTTATTTTTTCTCTCTCTTTTTTTCCATGGAACTTGACCTTATTTCAGTTTGGAGCTCCATCTTTTCCCCCAAACTGGATCCTGGGCACTTAAACCTACCAGTTTTCTATGGTTCAGAGGTCCTTTTTTCAGACTTAACCATCTAGATTGGTTTAGAAGTCCTTTTTTCAGACTTGTCCTAATCATCAGGACATGACCAACTTAAAAATTATTGTTCCTTTGGGAACTCTTTTATTTTTTCTTTGATCCAACGCTTTAGATACTTAGCATGAACTCGATTTACTACTTTTCCATCCAAGAGATTCTTGATGGAATAAGCATCAGTTGCCATCTTAGAGATTACTTCAAACGGACCTGACCATTATGCAACAAATTTGTTTCTTTGTCCAAAACCATGCATATTGCAATAGGCGACTCTTTCTCCTATTTGATATTCTTCTAATGCTGGTCAGTTCTCATCATCCATCGATTTCACTCATATCCTTTTCTTTAAGGTTGTATCAAATGCTTGCAATTGCATATCAATCAGGATACTCATCAGTCAGTTCAGGTATTGTTTGGTACTCATCCCCAATGTAGGTTCTATTAACAAATATAATATTGGTGGCAACGCGGCCTTCCTCCCATATAGTAATTCAAATGGCGTTTTTCCCATCACCATATGATGACTGATGTTATAGGCAAACATCACCAAACTCAGGTACATTCCCCACGCAGAAGTTATCCCTGCAAATAGCTTCCTCAGCATCGCGGCCAGCGTCCCATTGACCCATTCTACCAGTCATTTGTCTCCAGCTGGTATGGTACTGAAATGACTCCCTGGATCCCCATTATTTCATTTAGCCTTGAGATCACATGAGATGTGAAGTTGGTCCCATTTTCGCTCAGTAGGACTTGTGGACATCCATGCTGGTATACTACTTGATCCAGGATGAATCTCACAGTACTGGTAGCGTCAACTCTGGTTAGGGCTTTCATTTAAACCCATCTCATCAGATGGTCAATAGCTACTATGATGTATTTGACTCCTCCTGTGCTCATCATCAGCGGTCCCATCACATCAATGGACACCGTGTGCCATGCAAATCCAGGTTGGACCAGTCAGTATCCAGTTGTATTATTATGTGGTTTATGCAGTTGGCATTCCACGCAACAAGCCAGATGATCCATGACATAGTAGTTAATCGATTCCCAGTAATAATACTGGCAAATATGGTCAGTTTATTTTCTCAGGCCTCCGTGCCCAACAACCTTATGAGCTGCTTGAACTATTGTTGCTCTTTCCGATAGTTTTGGAAATAATAAAATTGTTTCCCTTTTTCATTTTAATATACTTATCCATCCATGATCTTGGTGTTTTCCATTGCTTTTTGAAGTGCACCTTGTATTTCTTGAGGCTCATCCTCAATTCTTCCTTTGACCATTCTCTGGAATAGCTCATCCCCCTGCGGATATACCAACTGGACCAATGGTAACCGCAATAAGCCATCCGCATTCTGGTGAGAAGCCCCCATTTGGTAAACTATCTCATAATATTAAGCCTGAAGCTTAAGTGTCCATTGGGACAGTCATCCTTCAGGTTCCCATAAGTGTGCAGCCAACGCAGTGAAGAGTGGTCCATCACCACCTTAAAGTGCATTCAGTGGACATACACCTGAAACTGCTTACAGGCGTAAATGACCACAAGGCATTCACGCTCAGTCACAGTATAATTTCTCTTAGCGGCTGAGAGTGTCCAGCTCACATATGCCACCGGATGTTTGTCCCCAAGTTCATCTACTTGGCTCAGTACAGCGCCAATTGCCATCAATGAAGCATCAGTTTGAATGATAAACTCCCAATCAAAATTCAGATATTTCAACATCAGCAAATTGATCAGATACTGGCGTAATTCATTGAAAGAGTCCTGGGCCTCTTCATTCCATACAAATCCTTTTTTTGGATCCCTTATTAAATGAAACAAAGGCTAAGCTATTTGGGCGAAGTCCCAAATAAATCTTCTGTAGTATCTAACCATCCCAAGAAATACTTGGATGTCTTGGACACTCTTTGGCACAGCCATGCACTCAATAACTGCTATCTTCTGGGGTTGCAGCTGAAATTTATTTGCGTTAATCACAAATCCCAGGTATTCCAGCTCCTTCTTGAAGAAGTGGCACTTCCATGGCTTGATCTTCAGGTTAGCCGCGGACAGTCTCTTAAAAACTTCTTCCAAGTGATGGAGGTGATCAGTAAACGTTCTACTGAACACGTTGATATTGTCCAGATATACCAGGATGCAAGACAACTTCAGGTTACTCAATATCACGTCCATGGCCCTCTGAAATGTTGCGGGCGCATTACAAAGACCCTGGGGCATCCTATTTGGCTAGTATAACCCCTGTGTGGTGATAATCGCACATTTTTCTTGGTCTTCTACTGGCAAGTTGATCTGCAAGTATCCCAAGATTAGGTCCATCGCAGAGAAATACTTCACTTCTCCTAATTGATCCAGCACATCGTTGATCCTTGGTGGGGGATACAAATCCTTCTTCATAATTTTATTCAGCCTCTGATAGTCAATCACTACCTGATTTGATCCATATTTTTTCTTTACGATCAGAATTGGGCTTGCCCAGGGACTTGACAATGGAACTAGAAGCCCATGCTTACTAGTTTAATGATCTCATCTTCCACTACCACTTCAGTAGCTTTCAATCTTTGGATCAGTCTCATTCTTATTGGTAGATTTTCCCTGGTGTCAACCTTGTGAATTACGCCTTATGCGCATCTGAAATCATGGTCATCCTGAGCAAATAATTCCTGATATCTCTCAAATAATTTGAGCACCTCCTCCTTCTGCCCTTCCAGCAGAACTGCAAGCTTCTCCCTAACAACCAATAGGTTAATGCTTTTGGCCGCCCCAGATGGTAATCCCATTTCCTTGAGAGAACCAAAATCATGGAATCATCTCAGTTCTGCTGTCAGGATTAAATGAATAAATGCAATATTTTGATTCCTCTTGATCTTCATCAGTTTTTTGCTTAAATTCTCCAAGAGAACTCGTATTTCTCCATGGCCTGGAATGATTATCCCGGGAGCCACCCATGGCTCCACTCTGGACTTCTTCCAGGGGCTTTTTGACTTCTCCATACAACAGCTCCGGAATCTCTAAAGTCAACCCTGTATCAACAATCATCTGCGATCTGGCTGGTATGGTTCTCTCCTTATTGATCCTTAAGAGAATTCCCCAGTTTTCTAGGATTTCCGCTGGCATCTCTTGTCGCTTCCTACCAACTAATTGGTATTAAATTTGTACAATGCCATCATTGTATATCAGATTAATGAAGTTATTTCTCCAGTTCAATGGAACTTCACCATCCTTCTGGTATACTAATGGTAACGTCTGACCCAGGATGGTCAATGTATTATCCTTGAAGTTACTTTTCACTCCGTACTTCCGCAGAAACTCTGTTCCTTTCAGGATATTGTAGTTTTAGTTCACCAAAACTATTGCTGGCGCAGATACCACCAAAAACCCAAGTTGTAGTGGCAGCACACTATACGCTCCACAGGAAACGGTGGTGTTTAGCCCAGTTGTTCCATATTCTTTATTGTGCTCCAAGTCCAGAGAGATCTTCATCTTCTTTACCAACTTAGTCAACACAATATTGATGGGCGCTCCGCTGTCAACTATCACCCATACCCTCACTTGATTTACTTGAATATCTATATATGTACACTCAGAGTATTGTAATAGAGTATTTACTGAGTGAATTGCGGCATTATTAGCCAAATCTAGGGTATAAATAATCTGCGCTGATAATTCAGGAAATGATTCCTTAATCGCGCCAAGGGGAATTGACAGATTGGCCTCATCTAAGCAAACATTGGTTAACTCATCAGGATTCTCAGCGGTCCAAATCTTCTCCACCAGTTGTCAGGCGTACAGCTGGGAAACTTCCTGAACTATCTCAGGGTTAATCTTCTTCGCCCCCGCTCTGGTCACGGCGTTTATATCCATGTTGACCACTTGATATAGTTGATCCTGCTCATCGTCTACAGACAGATCACTAATATCTATCTCTTTGTTCTTGATATCAGGAGGAACAGGTTTCTCCACCACTCTAGACTGTTTCTTATCTAGGAATTGGGACCTTTTCCCAAATCTTTGGCTAATGCTGTCTCTTTAGCCTGGACCACGTTAATTTGATCATTCAGCTTTTTGCAGTGTGCAGCGAAATGACCTTTCCCGCCACACTGAAAGCAGACCTTTTCTTTCTTATTTACCCATTTGAAATCCTTGAGATTATTTCCTGGCACAGTTCAGTTAAAAGTCTCCTTTGCTCCTTTGCCTCCCTTCATAGGATTTGAACTTTGGACCAGATTTGACTTGAAGCTTCTATTTGGGGCATCAAACGTCGCTCCCAGAGTCTTCAGGTTATCTACCATTTGCAAGGTAGTTATTTCAGTCACGAATACAGTAGACATCATTCAATGCAAATCGCGATAGGGCTGAAGGGCTGCTTGCAGAGCGATTCTTGCATCAAAGTTGTCTAACACCTTTGCTCTAGCCAGGATCCGTGACTCCTGGTAAAATTAATCCATGAAGCTTGCAAGAGACTTATCTTTACAGAATTGAATTCCCATAAATTCTTGCTTGCGTTTTGACATATGGGTTGGACTCCCAAACTCCTTCATTATGGATGCTTTAGCCTCAGCATAGGACCAGCTGTCTCCCTCCAAGTGGGGTAACACTAGGTTCTGGCAGTCTGTGTCCAAACAGTTCATGACCGTCAACGCTTTCTGATGATCCCCATATCCATTCATGGTAATGTTGAATAGTCAGAATATGCTGGGGCGTTATCCCAATGGAATGCGGGCAATTTAGGTGTTGCTTTGAATTCCTCTGAGTCATTATGGACCGATTCTCTCAGTTTGGCTACTCAGCTCACTTGTGGAGTGACTTCAGGCATCATCTCTGGAATAGCATTAAATGTTGGCAGCATATTTCTCAGGGTGTTCACCTTCCCAAGTATTGTTCAAGGACTTCCCTCTTCAACATCACTGTCCATATCAGGCTCACATGCACATCTGTGGGCTTTCAAATCCACTACTTCTCTCATCAACTTCTCAAGGTACGCACCAAACTTTCTCAAACAAATGCAATCTGCTTCACATTCCGTTTTCAGGAATAGGATCTCTCTGACAATGTCTCCTTTTTCCTCTTTAACAAGTTTACTTTGCCAAGTAACTCATTCCCAAAGTTGGCTATGTTTTCAACTCCTTCCTCCACCTTGGTTACTCATTCCTCCAAGGCCACAAACTCCCGATGGTCTGCAGAGTTTAAGGCATTCTGATTCACTGTTTTGATCTTGGTCCACAACTTGCACATCTCTTCTTTATATGACATAATTGATAGATTCTTCTACTCAACTATTCCCTGTAGTGAGCACCAACTTGTAAAAATTTACTTAAGGAGTTGATTATTGTTAGTCAACCCAGTAACCTTTTTACTGCACAGGTTTGGTTTACTCATGCACCTTGCGTTGTAAAGAATATATGATCTGATAATAGTATGGAGACTATTATCCGTAGTTGAGTTAGAACATTATCAGGCCCAACGCTTTGGCCAGCATTTCTGATTATGTACTTGATATGTCATACTCGTGGGGATTTGTTCCCTCTATTACTGTCCACTCAATCTTTGTCAAGATCCTCTGATGACAGTCTCCTTTGGCCCAACACACAGTCAGCAGCTATCCCCTAGTTGTGGTCCTCTTTGTCTCTAGATCCCCGCTCAGATCTCTACTCTTCTCTCTGATAGTCTACCAATTATTGCCCTCTTCAATAATATCCTTGAGATGGAACTTCACACTGGATGCTGATAGTCTAGCTATAACTGAATCTACAATAAAACTAATAATGTTTTTTGTAGTAATATTGTTTTTAGTAATAGTTCTTTTCTATATTATAGTGAATCCTAGTGAATCCTAGGGAATTTATAGGAAACTTGGCTATCTAACCCTCGGTTGACACCTCTTTGATGAAACGGCAGCTGTTGCCATTAAATCACCCTTCCTCATATCAGCAGCAATGGTCTTTGTAAGTCTCGGGGAACGTCCTTTGGATCTCAATTGGGCCATCTTCCCATTCCCAAATAAAAAGACACCAAAGAGGATGGCGGTAACTCTCATCACTCAGGGTGACCTCGCTCACATAGTAGATGAGCGATGGGTAACAGCTCATCCACTTTGAATCCCACCTCCAATTTCCACACTTACCTCAGCAGAACTGTTGCGGGGAATTAGTGAAATCTGTGCTGAGATTATCAAATTGAAATTGGTTGGGTCTAATTCAGCCAGCAATCTGGCTGATGCCCAAAATTTGAATGACTGTAAAAGCATGAAGAATGAGATATTGGCCAGATCACCTGACAATTCCAATTCAATCTCCAGACCAGTTGAACAAATATCAGGTGCTATCAATGAGGGTTTGAAGCCCTCAAATAGTAATTTGGGCGTTGCACCCAATGTGCTGATGTTGACCAAACAAACAGTTAAATGACCAAGCGTGGGCAGGTTGGCCGTCCTGAACCCGTTCCCAACCAAATGGACCCATCCCTATAAGGGATGGTCTTGGGGGATTCCCATCGCCCATTGGGCCAAATGACATCATACTAATCGTAGGAAACATAGTTGAGCCCTGGTTCGGACGTTTGAGGTTGAACTGACAGAGACTCAGCCCGCTGCTGAATTTTGTGATGTTGGTTCCCAAAGAATAAACCCCCCCATTCCCAAATAATGTGCCGGTCAGGAAAAATTTGTTGGGTCCTGGCCCCATCCTGTCACTACCCAATTGACCACTATTTAATCAGTTGCATGGCACTGAGAAAATTGTTGGACAATTTTCTTACTTTCCTTTCCCAATAAATTTTTGCTAAAAAATCAAAATTTCTTTATTTCCCATTCTAACCGCATGTTAGATGGCATTCCCCTGGTAGCTGTTGTATCAGCTGCTTTAAAACCCCATGTGTCCCAATCAGTCCATTTATTCAGACTACTCCTAACCATGGCCAAAGCCCCTAGTTTGGCTTCTCTGATTTCTACCTTTTGTGATCTGGCTTCCGCGTCAGGCCTATCTAGCTTGGATCCAGTTTCCGCTCATCATGTGTCCTGGTCTACTATCCAGGAATTAGTAAATCAAATATGTTCCAACGCAACGACTATCAAAGAGTTACCTCATCACGTTTCCCCATATCAGAAGGGGAACTTTATGATAGGACTTCCTAACAAAGATGTAGACAGCGCGCCCAATACCAGAATAGCAGTTGAAGTGGGTCCTAACCCTGCCATAACTTCCAAGCCTGAGTTGACGTTTCTGGAGTTAACTATGAATGATTTTGTTCAAGCCCAGATGGAAGAAATGATTCTCCTGCTCTTGTAATTCCAATTTTTGCCCCAGCTAAGAACCCTGACCCTGGTCCCAACATACCCATTATTTCTTTGGTCATCCATGGGTTGGTCGAATCTCCCAATAAACAGAATTCTGCTTATTTCCTTGTCCCTATGAAAATCAGTATCAGTCCACATCATGTCTCCTTCAAAGCTCTGGTGGATACTGGAGCAGCGGGGAACTTCATGAGCATCGAGTTGGCACAGCAATTAAAATTGGAAATGGATGTGGGTTCCTCAGTAATGGTGGCCTCTTCTGCTTACCAATCTTCATATGTCATTCACTGCTGATACACTTCTCAATCCACCAATATAACTTCTGCAATCATTTTTTGGCCATGCCAAACTTGGTATTCCCAGTGATCCTGGGTGTGGGATGGTGGCGTCAACAACATGTGAAGATTCATTTAGAGTCTAATACATTGTCATTTACCAATGATGATTCAGAGGGAGAGTTCCCTTTGATCAACACCCTCAAAAAATACAAGGAACCAGCTCTATCACTACCTTAGTTACCTCCGCGGGCATTCTGGCCGATTTTCCCAAAAGCTTAATGCAATATTGGGGAATCTTTGACATGGAAAAAGTGGACCACTGCCAAAACATACTAGGTACAATTGTGGATTTTGGACAACCGTGGAATTGGTGAACATTAACTGCCCGTTGTATCCTCATACAGCGGAGGAAGAGGTTGCACTCAATACCTGGTTGGACGACATGTTAAAAAAGGTTGGTTGTTCAAAGAAACCTCCCCCATCGCCTCCCCTATTGTCTTTGCAAGAAAATTGGATGGATCACTTTGTCCTTGCATAGATTACGGTCACTTGAACAAAATAACAGTTACAGATCCCTATCCATTGCCTTTAGAGCAGACAATCAGTCAGGCAATTGCCAAATCCCGTGTGTTTTCAAAACTGGATCTGGTGAACGCTTTCAACCAAATTTGGGTGATGGAAGGACAGGAATGGTTAACCGCAATCTGAACGAGGCGAGGCATTTTTCAATTTTGCATAATGCCCTTTGGGTTGAAAAATGCTCCCGCTACATTTCAATGAATGATTGACAACGCGTTAGGGGATCTCCAGTTCTCTTGTGCTATTGCATACATCAATGATATCCTAGTTCATTCCCCAACTCCCAAACAACATGCTATCAACTTGGAAGTGGTGGTGGTCACTTTGCATAAAGCAGGGCTGTTCCTCAAAGCTTCTAAGTGCGAGTTTTATAAGGAAGAGGTCACATTTCTCAGAAACCTGGTTCTCAAAGAAGGTGTCGCTATCCCTCCCAACAAATTAGATGCAATCTGAGAATGGCCAACTCTGACTA
Organism: Massospora cicadina; assembly: GCA_022478985.1. NCBI lineage: Eukaryota > Fungi > Entomophthoromycota > Entomophthoromycetes > Entomophthorales > Entomophthoraceae > Massospora > Massospora cicadina. The sequence goes on along the minus strand of JAKSZP010003057.1, from coordinate 1,260 downwards.
CACAGAAGCAACTTCAGAGTTTCTTGGGAACTATCATTTTTTTGAAAAAATTTTCCCCCACACTTTCCCAGTTGGCCGCTCCGCTCCATCCCCTCACTGGAAAAGATGTACCATTTTGTTGGCCCCCAAATGCCAGCAGGCGTTCAAATCAATCAAGGAGGTGTTTGTCTCCTCCCATTTTGAAACACGCTGATCCCACCAAACCGTATATCATCGCATGTGATGCTTCATCATTAGCAGTGGGCGCGGTGCTGCTTCAGGACCACGATGGTCTTGAACATCCAGTCACTTATTTTTCCTGAAAATTCACCACTATAGAGAAATGTTGGGCCATTTACAATAAGGAACTGGCGGCTGTTGCATGGGCTTTAAATCATTGGCAATACCTGTTACAGGGTGCTCATCATGAGCTAACAATTTGAATGGATCATCAGGCTCTCTTGTATTTCCGCAAACCCCAAAAATTAGCGCACCGGCAGGCCTGAACCTATTGGGACCTGTGCAGTTTCAACTTCAAATATGAATTTGTCAAAGGTGCGCTCAATGTCCTTCCCAACTTCCTAAGCTGTAGCCCAGCTCACTGTCCCTTGGAACCTGAGGAAGTGGATCTCATTACCATGATTCCTGCCACTCAGATTCTGTCAATTGTTCCTTCCATTGTTTCCTCCACCACATTGTCTCCTGACAATCCATTATTGGACCAGGTGCTAGCCAGTCAAACAGCCTGCCCTGAGGGCATGGAGTTGGTCGAGCAGTTGACTCCCTCCTTCCGCCTGAAAGTATTCTGTGCACACCATGATCCCCCCACAGTTGGGCATCCCTGTAACAAGAAATAAATCGATATGATTGTTGGCGCTACAGTTCTCTTGACTGGCGCCAGGGTTTGAGGTGGCTCAAAGCTGGAAAATTGGAAGTGAGCAATGAAGAGGAAATGGAAAAATTAAGGTTAGTTTACCGAATATTTTATTAATTCAAAAAGCTCAATATTTATAGGGTGCATGGGAACTCGATGCCTTTGGGATCTTCAGTTCCTCATCCAATCAGGATCTTTAGTAACCTTCCAGAAAGGCCTCCTTGAGGGCGTCCTCAATGGATATTGTTGCTCACCTGACTGAGAAGGTGGAAAGCCCGCTCCATGTGACTCAGTACTAGGTAAGGTTGATCCAGAAAAAGTTTTATCTTGGCTGGAATTGATAATTTACTTGGTACTGCCAGATTCAGAAGATGGAAATTCAAGACAATTTTTATCTTAATCCTGAC